>DWQX01003164.1:0-18815 GCA_018245475.1 Pharmacophagus antenor
TAGAGCACTAACTTTTGGAGTTTTATTCAATATTGTAATTTTTTCATGGTGGTCTCAAACTTTTGGCCGGCAGTGTATATGGTGCGACAAAAAGTAAGCATACGATAGATTAATATAAATAAAATTGTGAGACAGCAGCCGGGTGGTTGGTTAGCTGTGAGCCAGTTAGATTGTTTAAGATAGTCCGAATAAGGTTGTTCAGCCTGTACTATTTGTATTTTGTTTTATCCAACGTAATTTAGTTTTTTAAAAAAACTCCGATTCTGTCAGCAACTATATTATGCATACACAGAGGACAACATTTTTTTAGATTATTATTTTATTAATTATTATAACATTAACAAATATAAATTTTAATAATATCACTTCCATTTGTGAATTTCAATATAATAAGACTCAATCTAAAAAATATTTCTTCTTAAATATAATGAAACAGGATTTCCAGCGGAAATGTTATTTCTAAAATTGAATTGTTGGGCGGGCGACATCGTACTGGAGAAATTCATTTAGGTGCCATATTTTTATCCGACCGTCCATGCCGGCTCGTGCAGCAACATTAACTGCCTTTATTGATATTAATTTATTTACGGACACGCATATATTATCTCGTACAGACTATTCGCAACGGTCTCTAATTAAATAGTATTTGTGACATAGATACCTGATCGTAAATATTCCTGATTTAAATTGTGAAACATGTTTTAATAGTATGATAATTGCGTAATTATTCAATTAATGTGACAAAAAGCAAGGGTGTGAATTTAAAATATTTATTTATTCACTTGTTATTTTCGACGTAAATTATATTTTGCTTAAATAATTTCGACTGGAATATGAGTATCTTCGTCCATCAAAAATGTCAAACCTTCTTCATCTCAAAGACGGATGAGTCTTTATTTTAGACATGAAAGATAATCTCTGACAAGAATTTGACATTTCTGTAACAATTAATTCCTTGTGTATATGATATTGTGTGAATGTTTTCCAAAATTATTTAAATTATTTAATTTTTTCCAACATTAAACAAACTTGTAGAAAAGGGGAAAGAAATAGTATTTTAAAACAAATAAAGTATGTAGGACACTCAGAAAGTTTTGCGACACTAAAAAAAAATGTTCTATAGGTAAATAAATTTTTATTACATCTTTTCAAAGTACTACTAGTTTCATGCGTCTAAACTAGTTTCAGAAACACTTTTCCAGTCCGCCACAGACACCTCGTTTACAGCCTGCTTGAGCGCTGCGAGCCCATCATCCGGCTACGAAAATTGTATCCCTTTGAGCTGATTTTTTATTTTTGAGAATAAGAAGAAGTCACACGATGCTAGGTTAGGACTGTAAGGAGGGTGACCTAGGAGGTTGGACAGTGTGCTGTATAGGAAGGAAGTCCTTGGTTTTGATTGCTGTGTGGGCGGGCGCATTATCGTGGTGGAGCACTAGTCCGCGGAGCTCTGTGTTTGGTCGCTTGTTGCTCACAACAGAGAAAACTTCTGCCAAGCATTTGATAGTTGCCATTCGGCGTTAATGTTTCTTTGGTTTCGTAAAGGAATTGACACCAAGTAGCCAGTCAAATTGAAAATGATCGCGATCAAAATCTTCCTGGCGCTTCTAGGTCACTTTATTTTGGTAGGCATTGATTCGTTTTGAAACACCCAAACCGTCGACTGGCACTTCGTTTCTGGATTGTATTGATAAATCTAGGATTCATCACCTGTAACGATGTCGTAAACTCGCCGAGACGAGCCTGATTCAAATTTGTCTATCATATCATGGCACCATTCCACCCTTGCCTGCTTCTGAACATCGGTGAGGTTGTGCGGCACCCAGCGTGAAAGTATCCTCTGCACCCGAAGGTGCACGTGTAGAATCTCGCGAAAGCTTGCTTATCCAATCCGTAGTATATGCTGAATCTCTTGGTATGTAACTCGTCTATTGCCTTAGATCAATATTTTCACTACTAGCACGTTTTCTTCCGTAACGGTCCGTCAAAGGACGACCATTTCTTCATCCGCCAAAGTTAGTCGACCTCGCTTAAATTCATTATACAAACGATACACGGTTGCTTTGGAAGGGCCTTCATCCATGAATGCCATTTGAAGTCTATCGTACGATTCGCCCGGTTTCAGGCGACACTTAAAATCATAAATAATCATAGCGCGAAAATGTTTTCGAAATTCATTTTTCAATGAGACACAATAATTTTTATTTAGGGAAGTTTTGAATTTGTAACTAGGTACGGTTTTTACTTATAAGTAATTATATTTTACAATAAATTATAGCTTGCCAGTCTCACATACATAAATACTTTTTCTCGCAATACTTTCTGAGTGACCTGGTATATGATATAATCTAAATAGAATCAACGACAAACGTTTTTTGGGTTATTACGTACTAGGGTTGCTTATAAATATTTAAATGGATTTGCAATCCACGGTATATCTTTGTTCAGGAGGGTCGTTTTGAGGTGAACGGAATTATTGTAATGTATTTTGTAAATTTTTATGTAATAATATTCATAAATTACCGAAAATGATCTAACAGAAGAATGTTTTTGTCGTAATTTTCTTAATGCTATCTCGATTTAATAGGACGTATCAACTCTTTATTCTGTAAGTTATGTGTTAAGATTTAACAAAATTTCCATTATAATAATCATAATTATTATATATTATTAAAATAATCAATTTATTTTATTAAAGCGAATCAGTTTCAGCAATATAAAATATTTGCTTTCATTCCAACAACTTTACTTTCTACGAATGGTCGAGGTAATGACTTTGCAAATGAAGTGATACACAAATAGATATTTGATAATGGAAATGTTTACACATTCATTGGGCAATTATATTCTTGTTTCATAGTAAACTGTGATTTCGTCGATTTATTTTCTTTTAATATTTGTTGAGATATGTTATTTAACCAAACGGTATTAATGTTTAATATTTATAAAAGAAATAAGTAAATGTTTTCTGATTTATAAAAAGCGTTATAAATTAATTTCATGTTTTTGATATTTTCTTTTCTCTTTATTTCTTAGCTTAAAAGAAACAAAAAAACATTTGTTATTGTACTATGGGAAAGTTAAAAATCATATATGTATTGGTTAATTTATATTTTAATAATTACTCACAAACTCACAAAAATGTCATCGTTAAAAGGTTTTTCAAAATACTATGTTTAACTTAACCAACAATATAAATTTTTACCTGATATATTTGTTAAATATTAAACACTTTTTTTAATGTAACCTTAAGACAAGAATAAAGAAGCATACTTATAGTTAATACATTATGTAGCTTTGCGAGAGAAACATTATTAATTTATTTTTATAAGGGAAAAATAAGTGTTAAAAGTATGTTTAAGGGTAAAGAAGGAAGCTGAAACGGCTGTTTCCATTCCATATAAAACACGGCTTCTGAATGACTCTCATGTCGGGTAACATTCCCTTGGTGTGTTTATTCTTTCACATAATCATTCCCGCGATCGCAACAGCTGAGGTGGAAGTAAAATAGTTGTATAAAAATTTTACGATAGAATAGGATAGCGAATATCGAGTACCTTGCTTGATATCCGTTTTTAGGGTTACTCGTATACTCTGTACCAAATGGCAATGCGAGCGGAATGTAAATTATGTTTAGATTTGGGTAATCGTAAATACATAAGAGTAAATGCATAGATGTTGGACTCAAAGCCTATTTAATGTAAATAAGGAGAGACGTTTAATATAGAAATAAATAGAGGAAAAACGGAAAAAGGTTGGAAGAGAAAAATTTAAAGAATGAAAGGAAAAGTGCAAAAGAATCATAAAATATCGAAGTCTCTGACTTCCCATATTAAGAAAAGGGGTTTTTATAAAAATAAAAAATATCGTGAGTGCATTAATGTTTGAAACTTCAATAATATAAAATTGCATTTTGCTTAAAAGGATCAATTTGTGAATTGCTTTTAACTTATACAGTAGCATATCTTAATCGGGTAAGAAAGGTAAGTTATATGTATGATATTTCGTCTGATATTCAAAAATAATACTTATCAGTAATTCAAAATAAACATTTTTAAAATAGGTACATTAATTTTGATGGCGAATAATTGCCTCTTAACTTTACAACTATTTATTTGTTAAGGCATTTATAGGTATCCGTCTAAAGTTTTCGACGTACGCCAGAACATTTAAGTTGTACGTGATTCTTTCGAAGTGTTTGGGCTAAAATTTCATTAATTAAGTTATCCGTTGTTCTAATGTCGATTTCACTCCTTTAATATGGCAAGATTATTTTGTTGACTTCCAACTACTTATTGCTAACTGTATAAAATTTATGATGGTAGATTTCATTTGCACACTAGGTAGGTATTAAAACCTATATAACGCCTAATTTTGCCGCCAATACATAATGTGTGAATTAAATCAATCAATATAATCGACATAAAACCAAAATTATCATATTTAATCCTTTTTTAGTTTTTTCAGTCGGACTACGCTAATGTTACATTAACTAGTGGGAATTTTGTTACAATTTTCTTGCCGACAACATAAATTAAATTTATATAGAGATTAATGTTATAAAATAAAATGTAATATTCATAATATACATATAGAAAAGTAACTTCCCCCACGTCATTCGAGATACCGCGAGAAATATTGGTGGTGCCTGAGAGGCGCCACTTGAGCGCAAAGGGTTAAAAATTGTCCGTTTCTGTGCGATTATAATCTGTTTGAAAATGATACTGCAATATTAAGAAGAAGCTTTGATTGGTATATTGATACCGATTCTGAATTTTGGTAAAATAATAATTGATTACCCTGGACATTTAAGATTTAATTTTATAGCGGAAAAATCTTTCACGTCTTAAGATTAGTAGATTCAATCTTTTGTTCCTTTTTTACTCTGCGAATGTATTTATTAGGACTAGCTAGTTTACATAATCTATAAATTTGTAATTTCAACATTTCCATTATGTTTCTTTTTATTTAAAATCTGATTTTATGTGAAATGTAATATTGCAAGAGTTCGTATTATATATACATATTTTTTTTCATTAAACAGAATCATACACGATTTTTCATACTCTACAAAAATACACAGCGAGGGTAAAGTTTTCTTGTAAGGGGCGTTTACAATGGAAGAATTTACCCTTCGAATACCAGAGTTGTACACAGTTGGGGGTCATGTACCCTAAATAGAGCACTTTGGGTTCATTACAGTGTAGTAAAATTTATAATTGTTGAAATTTTGTGTGGAAAATGCTTGTTTGTGGAGTTCTGAATTTCAGTTTGCATTTTAGTTTTGGTTCATCACGTTTTTAGCTATTGGTAATATCAAATTCAAAGGTAAAAGAGATAAATAATATGTTTGTTTTGTACATAATCTTAACGTTCAAATAACAGTTACGTAGTAACGCCATTAACGCAGTTTTCCTTTCTTCACGTTGACTTTTATATAACGCCCGGTTTTTATGATTATCGTCCGCTTTTCTGTCTAAAACAATAGCCGTAAAGCAGACCTTTCTTTATCATTAATGTTGTGGATGATTTCGTTCGTCTGTGAAGGAATTTATTGCCAGTTTATGAAGGCTCGTAAACTGGGACAATAACGACGATATCCTAACGTAGGTTTTCTTTTTTGTTTTTTGTACCCAATTTGATGTATTATATATTATAACGTGATATTCAGGCCTTATTTTTAGTTTATGGATTTTTAAGTGGGAAATATTACAGATAATTAGACAACTATAAATGAATGACGAGATTTATCGAGCCTTTTCAAACTAATCCGAACAAAAAGAGAAACGGATAGATAAAAATTTAAATATCGAATGCGGATTTTGGTAAAAGGTTTGGTGTAAACATACATGTTAATTAAATAGAATGCAATTATTTACTACTTTACTAATTAGATACTTACATTTCAATTATTTCTACAGATTATCAATTAAATTTAAAGTTTGAAATTACGATCTGCTTTTGGAACTTAGGTACTTTTAGGTACTTTATCACTTAACTTTGAGGCGCGCGAGTTGGATTGTTGGTTAGTCAATTATGTTAATGACAAGTTAGGGACTTTGCCAGTTTAACGATTAATTTCTCACAGGTATCTCTGGATTCGAATCGCATTGTTTGAAAGGCAGTTGGCGAAGATTATAGAACATTTGGTGAATAACGCTACGCGGTATTACGAAAGGGACGCGCTGGTCGCTGACCCGGACTACGGAAGCATATTGAGTTCTCTACTCGTCGGCCCCTGCGCTCTGGAGTATTCTAAAGCGAAGGCTCCAGCCTGTTTTTGGACGGACCCACCGGCTGATGAACTTGTAAGGACTATTTTGAATTCATATTTATTTAATTTTACCTTTGTGTTCTATTCTTTAAAGATTATAATGACAAAATATCCTACCTCAAAATTTAATAAATTTCAATATACGAGTATTAGATGTTTAAATTTATTATGGTCTAAAATTTTAAGTGATTACCTTTGTGTTTTAATATAATCGAAAACAGTTGTAGGTTTTCATACATGTTATTCCGAAGATATTTTCTGGTTTTTCCTATAAATGTAAAAATGTATCTATACTTTAATAAAAACTTTTTTTACGCTTATCTTTACGTATGATCTAAGACGTGTGCTATGTAGATAATGATATAGTAGCAAATGCAATATTCGAAGCGATAAATAAATACTTATTGTGGCAGGTGCAAAGGCATCGCATGTCTGCCGGCACAACCACACCACCCTCAGTACGACGGCCCATACTCAACTTTAGAAGAAGTCTTAACGCGTCCTCGGATGATTCCGGCAGTTCCAGCACAGGTAAGACACATTTTTTACATTTTATTTTGAATATAGATCGAATATGACGTAAATCACGTTACTTTAAATGTATATTATTCAATTTATGGTGTTTGAAATATATCTTTTGTATCTTTTTATTATATGAAATATTAATAGTAATTATTTTATTGTAAATCATTCGAATATAAAGTGGCATAAAAACATACTCAACAATTAATATGTTCTTAATCAATAAATTCATTGTTTCCACTCTGAAATTTGATTTAATATTTACGATTCTACACTTTACTATATAGAAAACAGAATCGTCCAAATCGGACAATAGAATCGATGATACATAGAATGGTAAAAAAAACATACCTTCGAATCAAGAAACTTATCGTCGCTTTAAAATAATGTAAATTTGGTTATAACATCAAAGTAACAGTAACTAATTGATTTGAAATTCTATCGTGCTCATTGTTATTCTTTGTTTAAGTTTTCAAGTTCAAATCCCTGCCGATTGATAACTTCCTCGGATTTATAACTCCGTCGGGATATTAGATATGCTTTTCAAGTGTTCATCATTTGAGTAATTAATTCTACCTCACGAAATTCGGATTAAAGTTGAAGTTAGCGATCTGTTTTAATGTCAATTTTGGTATAGCACAATGGAAACTCTAGACATTTTAGTTTGAAACTTTTTTATAGTTGTTATTATATTTGTTCACGTTGAATTCGTTCATTGGGTTTTGAAGAAAAGTTCAATATTTAATATTAAATAATATGACTTTTCATTATCATATTTCTTTAATAGGTGCCATGGTGTAATAAAAAGATTATAATTTATTGTGCATTTTTAGCAACAGGCAATACAACAGGATCGAGTGCCAAAGATTACGTCGAAAGTTTGCATCAGAATTCTCGAGCGACTTTGTTGTATGGAAAGAACAACGTCCGCGTACAACCGGTAGGTCTTGCAAATGGAAATAAGATTGTTATCATATTAACATGTGTTATTAAAAATGTGTTATTAAATATTTACAGACTTACTTTGATTGGTGCTAGGATTAGTCGAGCCCTCCTGGCTAGCTACAACCTTCAATATCAATCTGCCGCCGTAACAGCATCCCTTTATTCCGGCATTCATATATGTGTGAGCTAGAAGTATTCAGGGCGAATATACTTCATCATCTACGGCCTTATTGTCAATTAATATCAGGTGAAATCAAGGTTAAGTCGTAGCCCATAACCGATAAATAGAAAAGATGGGAAGTTTACATAAATTAAGAAATAATATCTTTTTATTCGATAATCGGAGATAGCTGTTATTATTTCCATGGCATAAAGAAATACAAATGTTGCCATGTTTTTATCTGAACGGTATGGTAATCAAAATAATATTAATCTAATTATAGAAAATTGGAGTACACAAAAGATTACCTTCCATCAGGAGGCCGTCCTGCAAAACAAAAAAGTCACTACACTGTATTTATATTTTCACCTAAATATTGTGGAATGTTGTACAATCATTCGTTACAACTCTTAGAAAGATTTAATAATTGTATTTTGAATTATTCATGCTTTTTTTTCGAAATTTATACGTAGACAGACGTAGAAGAACAAATGCCAGGGTACTTGAGCTTGCATCAAACGGCAGCCGGAATGGTTATCAAGTGGACCCCCAATCAACTCATGAACGGCTATGCGGAAAGCGAAGGTGTCGACAAGAGGTACCAGTGGTTTATATCTGTGTAGTAGTCTTTTGCTGTAGTTGTCTAGATTGTATGTGTTGTGACATGTAATTTTGTTCAAAAAAAATATTTTTTGCCAGTAATTTTTGATTTGTTTTAAAGCATTTTACTTATATTTGATTGCGATAAACTTATTAAAAAATGTTTTGTTTTGTTAAAGTAATTTTTATAGCCTTTATTTTTTTTCTACTGTTAGTATAGAAATTAACAAGTACTAGTCAGATTTTTTTTCATAACTACCGTACGCATTTAACACTTGGTTTCGACGAAACAAGGTTTGAAAACATATTTTGTGTACTTGTGTGTATCACAATTTATTTTTTGTTCATAGTTTATAGCAAGATTTCTTTGGATTTTTTCTAAAATGGAAATATATTGATATTGATTCATGCATTAATGAAAGTATCACACTTCCGAAAAGAAAACCATGGAAGAGTTTTTGTAAACTTAGTATTAAATTCATTATGTAAAAAGCTGATATTTTTTCCTTAGGAACACACAATTCACACACTTTAATTTCATTTAATGAGTAAATATCTACACTGTTTGTTAGTGATGCTGCTGAGTTTGTAGGGGCATGTATATTAGATATGTTTTCGTGTAGCCATTGTATCGTTGGACAGTAGTGTGCATGTTTGTGCGTAGTTTCCGTTGTCACCTAGTGCACGCGTCCGCTTGCCAACACAAGTGCCTTCTGTGCAGCGTGGCCGACCTCTGCACAGTGTATAGAAGGCGTTGCGCCGGCCCCCTCTGCATAGATTGGTACGTTGATTGCATGGTTGTCTAAAGTTATTTCAATGCCTTTTTATTTACACCGTTTTTTTATGATCAGCCTGTATCAGTCCATAGATGAATACAGGTCCTTTCATACGCCATTAAGACAATTTTTCTCTATTCTAACGCTCAACATAGCCAAACTGCTTCCTTTATAGGTATATTACCTTAGTCGATGCGTAAATGACATTCCATGCTTATGAAATATTTTTAAGTAGAGTTGAGTCTTAAGTGAGTTTCAGATTTGTGTAATAATTACATATAAAGCACTATTTATTATTGTATAACAACTTTGTTCTTAGACAAAAGTAGGAGAAGTGTTTTATTATAGTATAGATAGACTGGATGATTAAACGATGACATGTGGCGATTCGCAAAAGTAAATAAAAGCTTAAATGCAAAAAGTAAATGTATTATATAAATGGTCGCATATTAATTAATTTATTATCTGCTACAATTATTTAAAATTTGAATAGAAATAATGTAATTACTCTGTATTTATTTGTTTAGTAACGTATGTATTTTCGCTTGTTCAGTGTGTACTGGGCGATGTCGCTGCAAGTGTGTGTGTGGGAGGTGGTGTATGTCCACGTGCATAGAGCAAGCGCGAGCGACGCGCTCATACTAGTCGGACAGGACGGTGTGCAGCGGCCGCCCATACACTTTCCTAAGGGTACGTTTTCAACGCGAACTCAGTACGGTACGACCTGCTGAATCTTAACCATGTCAACTGTTTATGCAATCGAGCATAGTTTAGTACACCTTGCAGTCGTATGGTATCATAACTAGTGGTTTTATTATCCTGCTAAAGTGGCAAGAGGTATCGCAACCAATTGCCATTAGTTTATTATATATTTTGCGGAACTTCATGACTTAATGAAAGAAAAAAGTGGCGAAGCGCATCAACATTGTGGTTTAGTTGTAATATGTACGATTACATAATTGGCAAAATATTTTTTTTTCTTTTATTAATTATTATTTATTTAACTTATTGGTATATTTCGTTTATAATAAAAAGAAACTTCTGTTTATTTAGCATTTTGATTCTATGTATCAGTAAATGTCAGACTAAGTCAAGGTGTAGCGTAAAATTTATTCGTGTCATCAATTGAAGTACAAGATAATTAACACTAACTTATTAGAATTTCAGATCCGATACGCCTTAAAATTACGAGATGTATGTCGAGTAACCGCTGAATAAACTTAAGTGTCTTCAAACGTTTTTGCTTCTATTCTATAACATTATTAATTTGTCCAAAAACTTAATTTTTTACAGGTGGTCATCTGCTTTCGTTTCTGAGTAACTTGGAGACGGGACTGTTGCCTCATGGTCAACTAGATCCACCTCTCTGGTCACAGAGGGGGACCGGCAAGGTATTGATTATGTCGTAGCTCGTATATTTTTTATTTTACTTTTCTATTTTTTCTATAAATTCTTGGAACTCGTTGATTCTTCACATTCTTTCTAAGTTCCGTATCTCTTGCTTGTTCTTATATATTTATGTTTGTGTATACATGTTATAATAAATGTCTGTTTGTGCCTAAATAGAAATATAATTTTAATGGAATACTTGCGAATCGCACAATATGTATTTATGAACAACTTTGATATTAATATAAATCGCTATCAATGAAACGAGAAAAAAGCAAACGGTTGTTTAGACTTAGGTAACTCTTGTTTAGATTTTTTAATTATAAACTACGAATACTCTATATCAAGTTATCATACAAGTCGGCCTAGCCATTTAGAATCTACGATCCCAGATGCATGTTGATAAGGGCGTTCATATTATGAAGTTACGGTTTTTATTATGGTTAAAATAAGCATTGCCATTTTATTGTGGAGAGTGTATATTAATTATGTATAATATATAAGTTTAAATGTCGTTGATTATTATTATTGTTATAAAAAAGCACATTTTATTTCAGCAGTTTTTGTTTGTGCAAATGGGCTTAT
Organism: Pharmacophagus antenor; assembly: GCA_018245475.1. Taxonomy (NCBI): domain Eukaryota; kingdom Metazoa; phylum Arthropoda; class Insecta; order Lepidoptera; family Papilionidae; genus Pharmacophagus; species Pharmacophagus antenor. The sequence goes on from DWQX01003164.1 coordinate 11,252, forward strand.
ATTTGGCTCATCGCGGCTTATTAATATTTTATTAAAAGAATTATTTTCCTTTATTAAATTTTTTTAATAGTTAACTTTATAGTTGATTACGTTATAATCGCTTAGAATTTGAGATAGTTCCTTTTTAATTATTAAAAAAGCTATCTATTACCATTAGTATTGTTTTATATAATAAAGTATCATATAGCTTCGGATAAACCCGGTTAAAATCCGATAAAATCGGTCTTGAGTGGGTTAAGCTAATTCGCTAATCGGTTCGAATACGTTATAAATATACGTTTCTTAAATTACACTAAATATTTTTTTGTATTGTATTTATATTAAATAATTCTTTTCGGATTCAGGTGTTTGGTCGTGGCAAGTCTCGTCGGCGGCCAATGCCTAGCCTGTGCGAGAGCGGTGAGACGGAGGAAGCCGAATGGGAGGAGGCGGCAGGGGATTATGTGTTTCGGATTGTGAACAACGCAATCGCTGATAGAGAAGGTGTGTTCGGCGTTCGAGGATAATCTATGTACATATTTGTTTATTTAGTGTAATTAATAATAATCAATTAATAAAATCAATATTGTGTCTGTACCCACCAAATATATATAAACCCTCCAGTGTTTAACTAATGGAGAATGTCCTTAAGTGTTAAATCCGCGTTTTGTAATACCGTGATGTACACAGTTAACTTTTTAAATAAGTATATAAACTTCTCTATTGTTATTGCACAGGGTTTGCATTCTATAGAAAGTTAACATTAAAAAAATATTTCAGCGATGCGACATTCGCTACTGGAGCGAGCAGTGCAGTCCCCGCCACGGACTCCCCGACGTCCACTAGCGTCGACATCCACTACTTCATCAGACTCATCGACAATGTCCGTAGATTGCCCACCGTCCGCTACTATCAATGGACAACAACCATTTATACCCGCTCAGATGCCTACCATTGAACAGGTAAATTGTAATTATTTTTTAGTTAATTTTTTTTTACAACTCTTGTTTTAACGTATTTCAAATAATTTTGAAAATATTTAAACCGTAGCTCGGGAATATATTCGTAATCCGGAGAGAATTTATAGTGTAAATATATTAAAAATATGTTTTGTTTACTTGAGTCACATTTCGTAGATATGCATGATTTTGTAGAAAGTATTCTAGCAAACAAATAGTACTTGTAATCTCTATATAAAGTAAGTGGACGATGAACTTAAGAATTGTAAAAGTCACGACAAAGAGTTTTTAATGAAAATACTTGTAGCAAATTTTAAAATCGAAAATGTTACCCCATGTAGGCGGCGTCGATCGAGTTGGTTTGCAGTACCATGCGTCGTCAAATAATTTCGCGGGCATTTTATGGGTGGTTAGCGTACTGCAGGCATCTGTCTACAGTGCGAACACATCTCAGTGGTTTAGTGCATCCCAGCATCGTCTCTAGCGGTGAGTTCTTGTTATTTATATAAATAATTATCAGATATTATAATAGAACTATACTGCCATCGTAAATTTACTGTTTACTTTAAATACAATTTTAATTCTATACAACGTTAAATCTGTACAACTATGATGAAGAAAAATATTTGATGTAGGAAAAGGTTTTTAAATATGTAAATATAGACGGAGCGGAGTCAGGTCTAACGGAAGAGATCTGGCTGTCTCTTATGGACGAGAGCGGCGCTGTGAGTGACGGCGAGGAAGTGTATCGGCTAGTGTACTACGGGGGAGTGCAGCAGGACATACGGCGCGACGTGTGGCCCTATCTGCTGGGATACTACGAGTCAGTATTTTCAGTACTAACGCTCTCGGACAAGTTGATTAAACAGTTTTTATACAACTATATAAAAAGGATAACAGCCCAAAACTAATACGAGTATATTATACTAGTTCCAATTATACGCAAGATGGTTTCATTAAGTTAAAAACTCCCATTACCATGTTAAGCAAAATCGGCGTAAATTATCGATGTATCAGATATTCTTATATTTTAAATATAATAACAATAACTATAATACTACAGGCCGTAACTTGGTTACTTGGCTACAAGTTGTTCGAAATATAGTTGCACTATGGATTTTGTGTTCGAGAGTTATACGAGATTTTGTTGCCTTTGCCATTAAAATTAAAGTAATAATTTCGTATTCTAGCAAAATGTTTCTCATAAGATTAAATACGAAAAAGTACTTAATTAAATATATTTGTAGGTTTGGTTCGACAGCAGAACAAAGGAGTGCCCAAGACGCTGCCTGTAGGCGTCAATATGAGACAACGATGTCGGAGTGGCTTTGCGTTGAGGCAATTGTGAAGCAACGTGATCGTGAAGCGACTGCCGCCTCTATAGCACGCCTTAGCGCAGCAGCGGGCAAGGCCCAGCCCGATGGTGTTGATGATGTGGTCGAATCCGGCGAGGTAAAACGTAGTTGTGATTTATAGCATAATTATATTTAAAGCATCGCAATAATAAACATACTACTAATGTTTATTGAAGCACTAAATATTAAAACTAATACTTATTAAGAAAATTTGTATTAAAATTTTGTATATGTTTTAGTAATATAATATTTTAATACTATTATTTTAGTGGTATGATACTATGCCTGTAAACCAGAGTGATTAGTTTTTTCTGCACATTTTTCGTCACAAAACAATTTTGTTATTAGTACAAGCATTAAGAAAATATTTTTGATTATAGGTATTTGACGACGATTGTAGTGTTATATCAGACAATCCACCAATCGTTTCACCGGAACCCAGTGAAAAAGAACAGCAGAAGCCTGAGGGTAAACCTGTTCTCTCAAGAGCTCCGAGCATAGACGAAGTGGATAATATTGAAATGGACTCTGAAGAGAAAGAAAAGACCGATACAGAAGTAAATGGAGAGACCGAGATGGATGAAGATAATAGGGAACATGTAGATATAGACAGTCTAAACGATATCGATGACGACGAAGTATATATTAAAAGTGTTATAGAAAATCCAGATATGCGACGGGAAAGCATAGCAGAAATCAAGAGATTGGCAGAAGGCATCGTACAAAAAGGGGACGGCAGAGGTTTGCTGTGCAGTGTTGATAGCGGAAATATGACCATAAATGGCAATGATTTAAAAGCTTCCATAGAAGAAAACCAACCTCCGCAGCAACAACACACTAGCGTTATAATCACAAACCCTTCCGTCGATTTAGTACCGTCTGGATCTCCAGCATCGGGAGGAACCACGGGTGAGCGATTTTTTTTTGCATATTAAAATATGCAGCAAAACTTAAAATATGATTACTTATTAATTTAAGTTTTTTTTTTACTTTTATTGCTTAACCAATATTTCTTCTGTCTGATAAATTAAATTATTTATAATAAAATAATTATTGTAATCATTAATCTCCTATTTATTCTTTATGTAGCTAATGTCAGCCCAGCTCGAAGTCCATTGGGTGTTGTCCGAGAGGAATCACAATCAGCGGGTGCATCGTTTGATACGCTCGAGCCCAGTGGGGATGCGAGGCCCGATAATCGATCCAACTGCGTGTCTCCGGCTAGTTCTAACGGTGGAGTTTATTCTGTAAGTATACTCTCATAAGGGTGTTTATACTTTGTGCCATCTTGATCTGTAGACTAATGCAGCTACGTCAGTTCATAACTGTGTCCATAATATATTTTTCAGAATGAATTGGTGGAAAGTTTCGCTTTGAATCTGCACAGGATAGAGAAAGATGTGCAAAGATGCGATCGGAACTATCCGTTCTTTACTGACGAGAATTTGGATAAATTGAGAAATATTATGTGCACGTAAGCTGAACTATTTTATTTTTTAATATTTGAAAGTTTTTATCGTTTACGATCAAAATTATTTTATTATTTAGCTCATCCTAACACCTGTTTATGCATTTTAATATCGCATATCGCTCATGTAGTTTATACACGGTACTTACGTCACAGTTACGTTTGGGAGCACTTGGAGACGGGCTACATGCAAGGCATGTGTGACCTGGCCGCGCCGCTGCTGGTGACGATGCGCGAGGAGGCCGCGGCGCACGCATTGTTCGCTCGACTCATGGAGCGCGCGCGTGAAAACTTCCCCACCGGGCAGGCAATGGACGCCCACTTTGCGGACATGCGGTGAGTACGCAGTAACAACTTGAAGAAAGTAATAACAGGATACAAGGACGCGTAGGACGGGTCTTACTAATGAAACATAAGCATTGATGATGGCAATGAGTTAACATTGATATCAATTTATCATGATGTCACCTGACAACAAGGCGATAGATTATAAAGCGTGTTATCCCGGCTCTCAGATGTATGACTGCTGGAATATATACATTTTGTTATGGAGGCAGACTTACATGTAGGGTATTAACTAGGCAAATGGTTTCCAAAAAGGTTACTAAAATCCAAACTTTACTTTTCATGTGGCCCTGGAATCAAATCTGGGAACCTCGTATTATAACCCAAGCGGTAAATCACTGCATTATGAAGGCAGTAGATTTATTAATTTATTTAAGAACTTATTTGTAAATTGTTTACCCATTTATTTACTAACAGAATTATTTATACTCTTACAAATGCTTTAGTGTGTTATCTGTTTATGAAAACCGCATCAGCTTAAGTTCTAAAACCATGAAAAATCAATTTCGGGTTTATATAAGATAATAAAAAAATTGTTACTAGGTCCTTGATTCAAATCTTGGACTGCGAGCTGTATGAGCTGATGCACGCGCACGGTGACTACACGCACTTCTACTTCTGCTACCGATGGTTCCTGCTCGACTTTAAACGGGAACTGCTCTATCAGGATGTAAGATAATGTATTATATAATATTTTAAGTCTTAAACAGTCATTAGCTGCGACTCCCCAGATGATACTTTTGATTATGAGCGACAGTGATGATTTACAATTGTATGGGCTCTAGCTCTTTTGTTAACCTTCCCTAATTAAAAAAAACTTCTTAAAAAATTGCTATTATGTTATTGTTTGTTTAGAACGAACTACTTACAACTCTGTTATGAATCGAGAACAAAAAATTCACATCGTAGTTGCGGCTGTTTTACGTTTTAATACGTTTACATTTGTTATTTTACAGCGAGGAATTAATTACTAATATATTAACGTTTATTGATTGTAAAAGTTTGGTATTTTCTGGTAATCATTGATAGATAAAAATTAGTTTAACGTATTCCGGTGCATAGTACGAAAGAATTGGAAACGAAAATAGGTATCTAAAAAAGGAACACTGAAAAAAAAGTTGGAAGTAAAATATTAACCATATGTGATTTCTATAATTGTAATTATATGTTGGTATTAACTTCTATGTCGTGTCCTAAACAATATGATTGGATTGTACTGATTTAAAGAAACGTTGACCGCTTCCCCGTTTGCCTAATCTGCTAGTAAAAATTTAAATGTTTTTTGTGTTATATCCAACTATTTTCAAAGTCCTGATCTTCAATCTCTTTCTACTTCTCTCTCTTACTCTCAATAGTAAATTTATTCGACCATCATCAGGTATTCTCGGCATGGGAGTTAATATGGGCGGCGCGCTACGTAGCCTCTGAACACATGGTACTGTTCATTGCTCTAGCACTACTGGAGACCTACCGTGACGTCATACTCGCAAACACAATGGATTTCACAGATATCATCAAGTTTTTCAATGGTAAGTAGGACAGTAACGTATACAATTTTCCTGAAAACATAAGCCCTTTTTTTATGATTGGCAAATAAGAACGAATTTATTCATACTGGTAGCCAGCTAATTCTTTGGACACCTAACGCAGGACTTACTTATCAGCAAGTCGTAAAGTGTACAATAATATTAATGTATCGGGCATAGCAGGGCACTGTATCTAATGAAATAACTAGACTATAATGATCGTAAAAAACATTTTGATTTTTTTTTTGATGTATTAGGAATTTACTTCGTTAAAGGTTAGGTACGCATTCTTTAAATTACAAAGAATCACGGTATGAATGAGTATTTTGATAGGTTATAAGAACAGTTTAATGTAAACTTATTTATCTTTTAATTTACAGAAATGGCGGAACGTCACGACGCATCAGCAGTGTTGTTCCTCGCTAAGGACTTGGTGCTGCAAGTTCAAACGTTAATAGAGAACAAGTAAACTTTATAGATTTATATATAAACTGACGTACTTATACAATGATCAATAAAAAATATCGAAAGAAAATCTATATGTATAAATGGTATTGTAAACGATAGCATGAGTTAGCCGTGTGTTACATTTCTATGGCGACGAAATAGTAATTTACAGTTTATAGTCACACGATATATTTCAGATTTCAAAAATTAGCAACAAATTTTTCTGTTCTGAAATTTGTCTTAGAACAAGATACATAACATCCTCTATGGCTTATGTTGTCAGTAGCTGTCTAAAAGCTGCATCTTAAATAATCCAGAGAAGTCTAACTTCCATAAATAAACTGTGTAATGTTAGTGATAGGATGGAAACCAATGAATGTAATAATTTTACCCTATCATAACAATAATAAATGGTTTTTTGATAAATATTTCGCTTTTTTAGAATGAAAGTGACCAAACACAAAAGTTGTAAGTTGTGGTAAATACGTAAGCAAGTCCGCCAGAACATAGTGTTGAGTAAATTCAAATATATCCTTTCCGGTTGTTTCATATTACAACAATAAAATTATGAATATTTTAATCACTTTTATATAGAATACAAGTAGTGTTTTAAAATATGGTGCATTGTAAAATCATTAATTGTAGCAGTTTTAAATTACTTTCATTCTAAGGGTGCGTTATTTATATAAGTAATATTCTTATAATGCGTTAAAGATATCGAATGTGTAGCATCTTTATAGTGGTTCGTTACCAATACGTATTAATGGGCGAATGAATTTCAGTCGTTACATTCAAAATTATTTCATTCATAATCGCTGAATATTATTACTAAGAATTTAGCAAGCAAAACATTTTTTATAGAAAAACTTCTGAAGTTAGAAATGAAACAATAATACTCGTACTACGTAATTTTTACACTGTAATTTTATTAGTCGTGAACCGCAACATTACGAGTGTAATTAATACTACAATTTTAAATTTTATGTTTAAATTTTAAACTGAAAGTACATTAAACGTGCAATTAAATTTCTATATATCATCTTTTTTATTCTATTAACTTGTTAACGATGAAATTTCTATTTAAAATATCACAGAGTACAGAATTAAAAGCAAGCAATGACAAGTTCACAGGTTAAATACAGAGTAAAGAATCCTACATAAATATCGTTATTAAAATAAAGAATCATACATTTTACGAAATATGTAGAATTTCTGCATACATGTCGATGGTTTTTATTTTATTTTACGCCGTATACACGTCGTCTCGTAGTGCAAATTCGAATTGACGTATATACATGTCGAACGCACTTAACTAGTTAATCGATAAATAAGGCAATGAAAAATCAATAGAATACTTTCATCACATTATAGTAGAATTTCGGTGTAAAAATAAAGTAAAATACTGAAAAAAAAATTATAGAAATATTTCTCATCACATCTCTGATGTATTTATTTATGTAATTGTATATATATATATATATATAT
>DWQX01003165.1:0-18810 GCA_018245475.1 Pharmacophagus antenor
AACAATACCTTAAAACAAAAAAGTTAAACGACGCTTTTAAACATGGAACGTATAAATGTATTTCATTTTAAGCCATGGTTTAAATACAGATTTTCTTCTAAGGGCTAATTAACTTCTAATAGCTAACGGGACGGGTAAAAACTCCATCACCACGCAAGCTTCACTAAATATTTATTACACCTCGTTACAACATAAACGGTGATGTACTACGCCACTAAGTCGTGTCTATTTTTATTCCTGTTCAAATTTTCCAGTTGAAATTGAATATTTAGTAAATTGGCTTTCCTCGCAGACGGAGTGCAGCGGTTTGTTGAGCTGCCAACGTACACGGAGGTGAACCCGGGAGAAGACGCGCTGCTCAAGTGCCGGATATCCGACAAGAAGGGGGTCTGCTCCTGGCAGAAGGATAACAAGGTAAAACGACTTCAAATGCCTCGCAAATTGAGTCTTTGATAATCTCACTACATTCTCATAAAATGTTAACATAAGCAAATGTAAAATTGAAAATTTACATCATCCCCATGAAGAACAAATCTATCTGTATCTATAAATGCATAATTAAAAGACTTGTTAATTTTGAACTGATTCAATGCAATTTTTTAGATTATAGCAAATACCCGTCCAAGTAACTATTAAAACAAAAATGTAACTGGAACAAAATGAATTCGGTCGTTAAGAAATTACAAGGTCACGGACGAGAACGAAATACCAAAAAAAAAAAATTATGTAAATTTTTTTACATTTTCCAAAAAAAAACTGCGTCACACCCAATTTAGTACATGTATAATTCGACAACATCAAAACGTTGCAACACTTCCGGTATGCGATAGAAACATTTCGGACAAGCGGCACTGACATTAATCTACGTATTCCCCAGACATGACTTGCACCGAATTCGACCCCGCATAAAGGCATTACAGTGTTTTTATTTTCATTACTTTTTCAGATCCCTAAATGGTGTTTTTTTTTTTAAATAAATCCTTTTAAAATGAGGCTCTGTTTTCTAAAATAAAATATTTAAGAATCCGGATAGAAAGTGGAAGTAAGTTTACATTTTACTGGGTTTATTTAGTAAACATATTAAATATTGAGGAGATTTATATTATGATTGGTAGCGACAAAACTAAAATTTATAGCGGTAATATGAAATTTAACCCAATTCCAACACCGATACTATGACTTTGTTTATCGCTTGCCTTGTTGCACGAAAGCCCAAAGTTTGATTCAGTAGCCACATGAGTAATGGAATCTATTCACTTCGCGATCTTTAACCTTATTGTCACTTAATACCATATCAAATTGAAATTTTTAACCCATTACTTGATAAAAAAATCTAATTTAAAATACAATTTAAAATTCATATTTCGTTCGAATTTCAAATATTTACCTGAATATTACTTAAACGACAATGCTATATAAAATTATCGTCTCTGTTTTACAGAGAAGTTTTGTCTCTGTAAAATTTTAATAAAGCGTTTCGTACAGTGAAACCTTATCGGAATGAACTCGCATTGCAATCGGCCAGTGACTTTTTAGCCAAAGGGTGGCGCGCCCGAGCGCTTATGACCGGCAAGTGGTCGATTGACTGGGGCAATTTTTCAAATAGCCGATAGCTATAAAAGGAGAATCGAGCTTAACCGATGCAGTTCTAACTCATTTGCAATATTTCCGTCAGTGGCCGTTTCATGTTCCCATTCGATGTTGACTTCTTTCACATAACCTTTTAGGTTTTTTTTTATTCACGATGTTCTTTACTATGTACAAATATTTATTCGTTCATGTGGATTATTAAATTTAATTTTTTATTTAAAACGTTACTAGATTTTTAAATCAAAATTTATAAAATATAAGTTTTTCCATAACTAAATAAAATAAAATAGGTGTTGTTTGTCTGAAATAAATAAATAACAGGCTTACTGGTGGAAAAATCATTACAGGATAAATAGTGCCTTTGCACTTAATTGTTATTCAACTGTAATACTACACTCTAGTTACTTTATCGGTTATCGGCTAATACATGAATACATTTTCACATAATGTTAAGTGATAATATGATTGTAGATGGTAAAGAAATAAGAGTTTAGAAGGTTGTTTTGAAAGAGATTTACAATCAGTAAAAGATGATACAAATCAAATCTATTCGGAGCAATTGTTTACAATTTCCCTTGATCACAGTGGTCGAAGTTTTACAAGAGTTGTAATCAAGATGACGGTAGGATTTTTTCTAACACACCTAGCTAGCTACCACCCTCAAAAGAACCTGTCGCCACAAAGGCCAGAATATTCTAAGGGAATAATGTTTTACGTTTTTTTTTATTACTCCGTTAACGTTATGTGAAATTAAAATAAACAAATAACTTATTTATTGATAATAAATTAACAATATTTTTTTCTTGTATTTAGTAGCTTATTTAAGTTAATTATTATAGCAAATACTGTTTACGTTAAGATGTGAATGCATCGAGTACAAAATTTCTCTCTGAGACGGTCCGACAAGTGATAATAGAAAGCTATAAACTCGATCGGAATTTTGTGATAAGATTTTAAAAAAATGCGATTATAGGAATGTCGCCTTACTCTCTAATAAATCGAGTAAACCAACATTCTCTATACATAGGTTTAAAGAACTGGCGTTAACACAGAAATGGCGGTAAAACATTTCTTTAACGGTTACAGGCTAACACTTGTTCTAGTATTCACCAGGTGTTAAGTGAGAATTAGGACGTAGAGGGTAAATCGTGTTCGTCCAGAATATTTCTGGCTCCTTCATGCAAGACTATGGGAACAGGTAACTGTTATGACAGAAGATCGACTTTGAGGGTGGTAATTAGTCAGGAGGGTTTAAAAAACCACTATTCAGTACACTACACCTGTGGGAATCGAACCTGAGTTCTCCGCGTTATAAGGCAAGCGTCACGCACACAGTTAAGATCTCTTTCTTGAACTACACCTTGAATATAACACTACCCTCAGTTATTTTTTTTCTGAGAGTATCATATTTTTTTTTGACATCGCGCAGGCTTACTCCATTAAATATTTGATAGAAATAATATATTCATTATTGTAACCAAATTTTCTAACATAAAAAATAACTTTAATATAGATTCCTTCTTTTCCATATATAATCATGGTGAAGTATTTACTGGTCTTAGTAAGAAAAAATAGCTCTAGTCTTATAACAAATTTAAGTACAACTACCATAATGAGATATTTAAATAGAATCACCGTTTTTAAGATTACTTCATTTGTAACTTTGACGACACTTCTTTTAATGACGCTGCAAAAGTGTGCAGGATTAACATCAATAAACTTTTTTTTAAATATTATTTTTTTAAAGAAACTGTCAACACAAAAACACATTCGTAACTGCGAGGTTTGTACCCGACATTCTTCTTTAGTTTTTGTAATTTTCATTGTTAAACAAAGTTTTACCTATAGAAATAATGAAGCGGTCTCTTATTTAATCTCGCCGACAAGCTATATCAACCCTTCTCATACCGTATCAACGCTACAACCCGCGCGGGATTCTACTGCAAAAATAATTACGAGCAAATTAGAGGATTCAAAAGTAAGAATACCGGCCAAGGCTTCGCGCTCGTGACTAACACTAGTTAAGATTCTGATCGCGTTGCCGCTCCAAGCGCTCATACTAAATATGTCCCATTTAGGACGCAACTGACCAGAGATAACCGTCGGCTAAACGCTGGCGTTTTGTTTTATCATTGTTAACGAGCGAGCTCTTATCGCGAGCAGTGTTCAACGTTCATGAAACTTTCGTCGGGTTTGCTTTGCGGGAAAACGGGCCCGGTTATACCGGTGCAACGATAATTAAAAGTGTTTTGTTCTTTAAAAACTTTTGCTGTTGATTTTTAGTTCCAATACTGTATACTAGCCGTCATTTGCCTACACTCCTCTGGGCACTCCAGTATGTGTACAAATTTTGGAGTCGTTGAACTCAGTTTCATTAAAATTTGTACCCACTTAGGAATATCAAACACGCCTTTTCTTGTTCTACTTACACATCATAACGAATACACCTTCCAAATTCCATGTATTTAGTACAAGCAGTTTAAGTTTTGTGTTGTTATGTAAGTCAGTCAGTGAATCAATCCATCACCATTTTGTTTTACGGTTGTGATCCGTCTCACTTCTGCAGCATGACGCCAGAATTTTTTTTTCAGTCAGCCGTTCTGGTATCCGCGAACCCTGGTCCAATGAAATCGTTATAGTCGTCAAAAGGGCTAAAGCGATTTCATCGTTTGAATCTAGCGTAGTGTATTATTATAAGTATAGATAACAGATAGATAATCGATATTTTGCATTCATATTAACATTAGATTTATGGCGGGCGATATTTTGACACCGTAACGTTTAACTAAAAAGTTCCATATACTTATTTGCGTCCAAATGCCTATCGTACAGACTGGCTAAATAATTTTGCAATATAAGGAAATTGATGGCAATTTTAATTTCATGTAACTTTTTAGCAATCTTTAAAAAAGTATTAAAACTGTTGTTTTAATGTTAATTATTATTTCAACTTCATTACGCTCGCACATTTCTGTCAGTGAATTACTATCCATGCATTAAAACTCCTCTTCTACCTGTTTTTCCTGAAGCGATTTGAGAAGTATAATTTTAAAAAGATAATGGTTTTTTTTAAAAGCAGTATTGTGTGGGAATTGCTGATTCACCTGATGGACCTGATGCGTAGTACCTTCTATGTTATCAAATGAAACATAGAAGAAGGTACACGTCGTTTGCTATTTTGATACAGATTAAAAATACACACATTTAAATTACAAAATTAAGTCTTGCACACATGCTCAGGTTATCATAAATATAAATGACAATGTACTATGATTAGATAGGGCTAGCATACTTATATATTTAAGAGTCATGGAAAAAAAAAGTGCTTTTAGAATACACCTCTTCCACAATAATGACACCATCGGAAGACCAATGATCCTCTGCCGTTCTTAAAGTTGGAAGTCACAGTAAATTAACTGTTGTACATAATAAAACAAAAAAATATATATTGCTAATATCCGTTTCTTTTAATCGCATATAATATACAATCGTTCGACGTCGTGTTGACGAACGCGTAACACATTTGCGATTAAAGGAACCGGAAATTGGAAATTTTGTTTTTTTGTTTTATTAATTTATGAAGTTCCGCGAAGTGAAGCTGGGATCTACATAATGTTACTATTGTACAGTAAAAGATACCGTTGAGTAAGGTCTGTACAGTTGAATGCGCTAAAGGGACAAATATATTAATAAGAATAATTTCAGCTTTAATACTTACACTGTATTATTGTACGTATACAGTACAATAATATGTACACAGAAGTTATATAATCATTAACGCTTTAAAAAGAGAACAGAATCGTTTTTATTTTCATTGTTTCAGATTGTTGATTTTAACGACGTATTTTAAATGGGTATAAAAACTGGATTTTCGGTACGTGCCATTTTAACCAGACAACGTTGATAAAAAAAATTACTATGCCTATGTGTCCTAATTTTCAGTTTTTTCTTATCCTTTCCAGCAACACTGCTTCATTACTTATTTTTAATATATACAGAGATTTATTAAATAATCAAATGACTATTGTTTATAAATATGCAATAACCATTTATAGTGATTACGTTTCATAAATAATCGTAATTGATACGAAACTTTTTTCTTTTAATGTAATGGTGCTACTGATTCTCCCCTAATACAGCGCAATGACGTGAACGTAACAATTTTTACTTTCAAGTCGTCGACTTGACATACGTAGATTATGAAGGTACGCAAAACGGTCCGGTATTTAATGCGGACGTAGTATTTTTTGCGGTTATATAATTTACCTAGCGACCCGACAAACTTTGGTCCCTTGGAGTTACAAACTGAGGCACGAGAGAGAGGGTTTTTTATTGTTTTTTTTTTTGTTTCCTAATACTTTTGGTGAGCAAAACATAAGGGACACATTACATAAAATGTATGTACGTTCGTAAATGCTTCATACAGTTTTTTTTTATAATTTAGATGAAAGTGAACAATTTCTCTTTCACAACGAAAAGAAAAATTGAAGCCTCCGTAATTTAATAAAATTTCTGATCATATTAAAGTTGGTCTGCCCGCCTCGGTGAAAAGAAGAAACAAAAAATTATTCTGAAACAAAAAGTTAACTCATAAAGTAGATGTTAGGCCCAAACTTTAAAAAAAGGGTAATTTTAACATTTATTACATCCTAAATGTCTTTTTGAGGGAAGCCATTTATTATTATGAGGGCATTGTTTGGTGAGCTAATTTTATAGTTGTTCTTTTGTCAAGCTAAATATATATATACAATTAATAATAAAAAAACTGTATTACATTTAAAGTTAGCAAGATTTTTATACCAAACTTACTTTTCATGTAAAAACTGTCCTTTTCATTAATATTTTAAATTGTACTTTATTATATGTGCTTATCCTTAGATAAAGAAGAAATTCAAATGTCTTTTTAGTCGTACTCAACAACGCATCAGTATTTTAATGCTTTAGACGTTATCAATTAAAGAAAATGGAATGTTAGGTCCATCGTGTAAACACTAATACATATTTTTTCAATAATATATTAACACTTGAGATTAATTTCGCATGATGTTAATTGACAATGGTACCGAATACAGTGAAGTGTGCTCATTCATAATAACTGGTAGTCATGCTGTTATCGCTCAAGAGGTTAAGTTGCTAGCTAACGTACCGGAGGTCGAAAAGATTTATCACGAGACCAATCAAATCTTACCAGTACCTTCGTGCTACAAAGCCTGCCGTAAAGCATCGCACCACGAAGTCTGTCCGTTTAATCTACTCGCGGTATGCAATACAAAATAAATAAATAAATCCTTTCAAAGGTTCACCGTCGCACGGCATAATGACTAAACAATACCCGACCGCAATCATGTCTTTGGGAAAGACAAAGGACTAAGGCTATTAAAGTCATCATTACTAAGCCGATCACGCAGCTAGGCCTTGTGATTCATCCCCACCTCCTGGGAAACTTCACGGGGCGTCTTGACATCAATTTAAGTTGTTGACACGGAAATTGATTGGATGACAGGTAGTTATGTTAAACGGCCTAAGTTGTAACCCTTTTGTTATTTAACGTAAACCCACAATTATTGATGATAGTCGTTCGTGCTTATCTGATCAACGTTCGAACATATCTTGAGTTTAAATCGGGCTACAAAAAGAAGTGGATTATAATAGTTTTTATTTCGTAATAGTATTTTATTAATCAAATATCTTATTTTTTCATTCGCAATATGGTACCATTAACAATACAATGATGCAATTTAATGTCATACTTATTGGTCTTAAATTTTTTTTAAAGCCATATCAGCCCCATCATATCGCAACTTATAAAAAAGCATACACTTTATTAAAGCCAGAATATACCTATACATTGTTATGAGGTCCACAGATGCTAGTATCTAATACTCTGATTAATAACAACTTAGCTGAAGTCTAACTTCGATATAAAATATAATTCCTTCTCGTTAGAGTCCTCGAACATAAGGTAGTTTATCACTGTAAGGTTTACATTGCAGTTTTAATACCTGAAATCTGTTATCAGTGTGCTTATCAAAAATTGTTTTATTATTTTTTAATTTTTCCCACCCCTGTTACATAATTATTATGCTCTAATGTGTTAAGACGTTCATTCAAAAACTGCAATATTTTATATATACTTTTTCGTGCTAACTACCAGATAATTGTCACAGGCATTAAATCTGCACTATAATATAAAAAGTAATATGCAAAGTTAATAAAGTTGTAGAAATAATTTGATAAATAAAAGTATATTCCTTTTACTATTACATATTAGTCAATGCAGCGTAATACTTTTTTATTTTGCGTGTGGTCAGCTACAGACGGCTGACCTGGAGGCGAGCAAGGCAGTAAAAGCCATAAGGCGTACAGCGGAACCTTATTAAACTTAAACGGGGCTATTATTTTTTTATTGAAACACGTTGTTTGTTGCAAATGTGACCTTTTTACAACGTAATATAGTTCAGTGCAAATATAACACAATAAAGTTTCCTTGAAACAATCAAAAATTATGATGGAAAATTACAAAATGCATTTGAGTAATTTGACGTAAAAAGCTCTCTGCTTAACCGATTGCCATGTCACGTGGAGATCCTCGAGTCGTTTCTCGGACTGTGTCAATAATGGAGTGTGGATGGTAAAAGGGTTTATTTCAGATCCGTCTGACTAGCTACCATGTTAGCATACCACCAAAAAAATATACCTGTATTCCGGCAATCTTACTCGTGAGAGCCAGAGTATTTTGGGCAACAATAATTACCTAGTTGCAGCCATATTATCACTTAACATCAGGTGAAACTAAGGTTAAGTCTGAAGTTACCCAGTAACCCAAGAAATGCATAAGGGACAATTTATCCACTTTCGTTTATTGTTTAATTTTTGATGAAAATTAAATGTCGTAGAAATTACTAGAAAAGAATGTGCGACATATTTCCGCAGAATAATAGTTGTACTGATAAGTATATCTGCGGGCCTTATATCTACAACTTACTTCACTTAGTTCAGACACGCTCCTCGTATTATTCCGAGTAATCGGTGAAGTTGGACTCACTAGAAACTTCTTTACCAATATTATAGCGTAATATAAATTTAATCAGCACACATGCAAGCGTTGAACGATGGGTCAATGTTTATATCTAGAAAGATTAACAGATGTGCTAACAATTTTACTACTTTGAAATAATGCCGAATATAATTTTTATTACCTCTGTGGAGTAGTTGTTGTCTTGCAGGGGTTCCAGGTTTGATTTCTGAGCAACACGTGTAGCTACCATCTACCTGCCTACCAACCACACTCAACGTCAGCTTGTCATAACAGCATTATCATACACGCGAGAGACAGAATATTCTCGAGCACGCTTAACCACCTACAACCTCGTTGTCACTCAACATCCTATGAATTTAGAATCAAGTCTTCGCCCATTGCTGATAGAAAGTGTTGTACAATAACCAACAAAGGTTTAAGTAAGTACTAATCAGCACGTGCAAACTAAAACTGTTAATGGTCATCGAAATGGATTTCCTCATTACCCTAACCCCATATACGTCTTAATTTAGCTAAGAATGCGATGTTAGCTTCCGCTCATATCGCTGTACCACGCAAGGCGGTTTCATTTTCGCTTCGCCTTTGCATTAGTCCAAATATAACCTCGACATTCGCTGCTCTAATTAGGGCTGCCGGCGATAAGTAAATTAAGATTTTTTTTATGTTAATAATATTTAATTAAATCCGCTACGCATTTAGGAGTATATGAATGGATAATAATTAAATAGTTTCGAAATTTGTATAGTGAAGTAAAACGGATGTATAGAAACAAGGAATTTACTACAAAAGTAATAAAGAAATATTTTTTTATCTATAATGGATACCTTAGACCTCTGTCACATGATGTTAAGTGACTGTGGCTCTTATATGTAACTACCGTAACATATCAAACCTATTACGGCGTCAGATTAATATTCGACGTGATAGATAGGTCGAATAAAACACTACCACCATCCAGATTAAACAACTCATGTGGCCCGGAAATTGAACCCGAGACTTCTGTGTTATGTTACAAGACAAGGCGAGGTATACCAACCCTACGTTTGGATACGCTTTCGTATGGTTCGCGGAGTCATATCGCACACCGCATAACAACAGTCATGGGAGGTACAGTCAGTCACGCCTTGTAGCCAGCGTACCGGGGCATTGTTCTACGGGTACCCGGGCGTTTGGTACCAGGCGTAACAGTATTGCTTTCCTATGTCTAATATTTACACGAATATTAAACATTAAAAATATACTGTTACGAAAAAAATAAACTTAAAATTTAATTTAACTTAATGCGTAAAATATATATTTTAAACATCCACTGATATGAACGGAAATTGTAATGGAGTCGTTCATTGAGGTGATGCTTTGAGGACGGCTGCAGTTCAGTAATGCGCGTCTTCCAGCCGATGATGAGGATAAAACAAATAGATAGATAAATAGGAACGTTTATTCTTAAAAACGCAGAACACACACAGTCATACAATAAGAAAGACATAACGATAACTAGACATGTGATGCACATGAATATATATATTATTATAAAATTAAAATTAGAAGCACAAACCAACGACTAATTCACTTAGTCTTTAGAAATATATCTAAGAAAATTCTAAAGAAATCCATTCTCTTTTGTACTCAAGTAAAATATCAACAACAAAATAAGCAAATACTAAGTTAAAATAATAACTTAATAAACTATTATAAATTAGATATGTCTTTTTTTAGGGTTTTAAACTTTATAATAAGCAACATCATCATATTGTACAAGTTTTGCGTCATTTATTAAGGGATATGCTTTTATTTTCAGTATCTATTAAACAAGCAAATCAAATACTTTATTTAGAAAATAATCAAATTGTTAGAAACAATTCGATCCCATTCCACACAATGTTACAAGTACGTTCGATTATTATAGGAAAGGAGCACATTAAACATTTTAATCGAAAAAAAAAGTTAAACCGTTTCCGCGTGTTACTTGTACCAGGAAAGTAGTTTCCATTACAATATGCTGACATTTCGGGGCTCGCACGTACGAGCCCATATGCGACGGTGTTACAACTTGTACTTTTTATCTTTACGTATTGTTTCTTTTTTACTTTATTTTTTATTTTTTGGTTGAATATGTTGTTTTCCCAAGCCTACATATTGCGCCGGATCAAGGGTGTATCGCATCAATTGTATTTTAACCGTTTACGCTAAAAGCGCGATGTGATAAATTTTACTCGAGTCTCTACGTAAAACATTATAGCGTTTTATAGGGTCTTGACGGTTTTAATTTACTTTTTTTATGTAAATTATCTCGATGAAAATTAGGATATGTTCATAAGAACATTTCCTGTTCATAAGAACCTGTTTTCTAGTTTAATTTATGGGATCTGAGAACTTGATAAACGATTTTCTTCCTCGGAATACTTTTCATATAACAATGACATAAACAGAAATGGTGTAACTGTTACTAATATATACATAATATTAAGGTCGTTAATAGTGATTCGTAGTCGCTCAGAATATTGCGGTTCCCACATGTAAGACTTCCGGAATACAGAGGCGGTGTTATAACAACGGATTGACATTAAGGGTGGTAGCTAATCACTACGCGGCTTCGTAAAAACTCAACCATCATCACAACTACTTCTAACATACAACCGGAATCGTACTAGAAAATTGGCTGCTACATAACGGGGATAGTCGAAGGACGTCGATACCGTTTACTTTGAAAATTTATTGTGAGTCCATCCGTTATGAGGGCGCAATAAAAATGCTTGAAGCTTTCGTCTTTACAATCGATTCAATATCAACGATTTTACAGCTAATACTAACAATAACCCACAACCCGAAGTCCCGTTGGGTTTCGTTTCATTGTAAACGTATATCAGCAACAACTCGTTCGCCCGGTAACAGTAACGTGCAATGATATACACTGTACCACTTAATATTCTTTATTTTATCGGTAATAGTAATAATACACATGGCCTCGATATTACCTGACGTTAAGTGACAATGAGGCCGTAGATGGTGAAGCGTGTTCGCCCAGTATACATCTGGCTCTCACGTGTATGTATAAATGCAGGAACACAGCAATGCTGTTATGACGGCAGATTGACACTGAGGGTAGTAGCTAGCCAGTCAGGTTCGAATAATCATACATATTGAATACCATCACCCATACTCCACTACACCTGTGGCTCGGGAATCGAACACGGGCCTTTGCGCTACGAGTCAAGCGCTTCAACCACAATTCTCTTATTAGTTAGCGTACAAATGAAAATATAATTTTTAAATAAAAATTTTCGTTACATCTATTACTTTATAAGTTTTCTCTTTTAATTTATATAATATTAGAGCGAGCGTATTCTGGGCGAGCACGCTCCGCCTTCTACGGCGTAATTGTCTTTTAACATTATTTTAAATTTATGTCAACTGTTAGCTCATGGCTGCCAAAAATAATTACACAATGTTAAGTGACAATTAGACAGTAGACAGTGAAGTGTGCTTGTGTCATATGTTTAACTGCTGGAACATAACAATGTTGTTATAAATAAGGTTTTTTAATTGCATTCTTACAAAAGAACCTATTTTGTGTTTTCCAATATTATTTATTGTGATTAAAACAAATTTCGATTCATCATCTTATAATTTTCGATGTAATATACGAACATAATTTTTATTTTGTAAATATTACCACATGTTTGGAGAGTTATCTAGAAATGAAAAGAAAACGTTTAAACTTCACGAAAAAAATATAGTTAAAGAGTTTCAATGTAATAAAAATATTTTATGTTATACGTACAATTGATATTATGCTTAATTTTAACCCTTCCGCTGCTCTGTATATTTTTGTGAAAAATAAAACCGGCCTCCGTATGCTCCGAGTGTTTTCGTTTCTCGCTTTGAAAATAGTTTGGTGCTGAACAAGAATATTTTCACTATGTATTGTTTGCGTTTAATATTCAGTACGAGTATGTTAATTATTATTTTCAACTACAAGCGTGTCCCGACCTTAATTATGTTAATTTATTTATATTGCACAAGATCATTTTATTTATTTATTTTAATACATTTTACATTTTTCAAAAAACAAACGAACAAGAAAAGAATACGGGGGAGATTAACATAAGAACGTAAATAATAGAAAAAGAGAAATAAAAAACAAAAGCAAACCAAAAGTGTTTTAGCATTCGATTAGGTTTTAGTATTGATGGTCTTATATTTTGTTACAGTTATTACTACCGAAAGAAAAAAAATAAATTCAAATCTTTTTCCATTTGAAAAAATGTGCTATAAATATAAGTAATATAAGACCAAGCATATCAAAGTAAACCAGTCGAAACGCTTTTATTATATATTTTAATTTCTATTGTATTTCTAAATCAGTATTTCTCACCCCCATTTTTACTATGTCCTCCTTTAATTGTGATGAAAAAATGTATTATAAATAATACAGTGTTAGTTACATATACAGCTCTATGTATAGAAGTACGTGAAATTTTAAAGTTAATCACTACAAAATTGTCATTGTTGCGTTAAATAAATCTTTAAAAGAAACTGTGGTATGAAGGTTAGTTTCCAAACATATTCTTTTACCATTCCCACTTTATGGGACCTAAACACCACTGTGAATAACACCGATTTAAATCGTAAAACTGCTCGATACGATTAAATATGCAACCAATAACTCAAACTCTAAACTTTTTACGCAGACAAAATATATTTTTTTATCGGTCGCACCTTTTGTATTAATATTTTTTATGGATTATGGGCTAAAACTTGACTTCGATTTTCACTCGATGTTAAGTGACAATGAGGCCGTAGACAGTGAAGCGTTCGCCAAGAATATTTCCGGCTCTCATATGCATGAATGCCGTAATGTAATGATGTTATGGCGGCAGGTCGACATTGAGGGTGGAAACTGGCCAGACGGGTTTGAAAAACCCTTCAAACATCTAGACTTCATTACTATTACAATTCGGGAGTCGAACCCGGGACCTGCGTGTTACAAAGCAAGGGGCTTAAACACTGCGTCACGGAGGCAGTCGAACCAAAAAAAAAATAATACAAAAGCGGTAACAGAATCGCGATAGGCAATTACTCACAGCTTACCGATAAACAACTTTAAGCGTCCATTACCTGTTGACTCAGCCTTTATCTTTCCCCATTATCAATACAGACGGTACGATAAGCGTGAAACAGTAAAAAAAATTCGGAATTTTTAATTTCACAATGTTCTTAAAAGGGTTTTTAATATTTATAAGTATTTGGAACTGTTGATATTTTTACTATGATGTAATTGAACATATAATACATATGTCTTAATTATATTTTCTTAAAAATATGTTTAAAATGTTGCATATTCGCAGCCAATGAACATTTTTAATAAAGAAAAATTTCTTCAATATGTTTTACTATTTATGATTATGTAATATTACCGTATGGATTTAAAGCGTATATATTCGTTAGACTATTTCTTTGGTGTATGTATTTTACATATGTAAAAAAACATGGACCTAAGACACAATGTCCTATTATAAACAAAAGTAATCAAATTTCCAGATTCAATAAACTATACAAATGTAACATATAATCGTGCATTAAAATAATCTTTTTATATAAAATAACAAAAACATTTTAATTTATCCTTTTTAAAAGAGGTTTGCTTAAAAAAGTTTTTCAATAAAACTTCTTTTTATTAAAGGATAAATTAAAATGTTTTCGTAATTTTATTTAAAAAGATTATTTTAATGCACGATCATATGTTACATTAATATAGTTTATTGAATCTGAAAATTTGATTACTTTTATTTATAATAGGACATTATCTATACGGCCATGAACATACAACTGACAAAAACGAATGCACATAACATAGCAAACATAACGAAATATCAAAACTTTTTCAGCTATTGTGTTGCAATTGTGCGTTATACTTGCGCAGAGAGCTAACCTAACGACATGCAAAGCTTGTATGAAGAACTTCGATATGCCCCACCTATATAGTTTTAATTAATTCCGAGATTAATTCTAAGAAACTCTACGGCACTGCATAGTACCGCGCGAAACTTGTAGGCATAAGCGCATTCCCTTGCTGTAACTGTTCGTAACTCGATTCCGGCTTAATGATGAAGCGAATTAAATTAATATTTAAGCTTATCTTATCAAATTGACGATAGCGCGAAGCAGTGTTCGGTGTACTCGTATCGTTTAAGTTGTACTCGCATCATCTCAAGGACGACGCTTATAAAACATGAATGTTAATTTTTGTCGGGTTATATTTCACGTATCTTTCATTCGTATTGTTAGCTTAAAAAATAAATAAAAACTATATATATTCATTACAGTTTTCACTTTTATCTTTCGATTTACATTATTCTTTACGATGTAAATGAGTAAGACTGCACATTAACGTTGATTCTCATACGATAAACTATTACCATACCATAAAAAAAATAATTTTATGATTTTCACAAAAAACTAAAATACTCAAGGGTTGCAGAACTTTAGATATTAGAATCTATATGTTACGTTGTTTATAATATGCCAAATTTAAATGTGAAACACACCTTCGAATTCATGGACTGATACACTAATATTTAAAAAAAAAACCTGTCTCTAAAGGGTTTGCAAGGTTAAAAATTAATTATTACCGACTAAAATCCCCTCGGTAGTTATCTCCAACGTTAGAATAGGTCGAGGAATTTCCCTTTGGGACACAAGCGCCTCTCCCTCCAGGCTATGCTATAATATCCCATCGCAGTGCCTTCGAAAAGCAAACACCAGCACCCTAGCGTGACCTACCACGATGATTAGAGAAAACATTCAGCCTTCACTCAGATATTTAACACACTTCGTTGACACGTTCACGCCGGCGCCGATTTTCCTGTTTCTCGCCGTATGGTGGCAAGCATATTCAAGGAAGGGCTTACAGGTAATTTTGTATTGACAGAAGTAATGTTAACACGTTCCCTGCTTGAGCGTTTCTTAAATATTTTCCTTCGCGGTCTAGTGAGGCGCATACAGAATACAATTTGAAAATTCTTTATTCGGCAATTAATAATTCAACTAAATTTTGATTTGCATTAAAATTGTATATTATTATTTGGAGCTTAAAGTTATTATTTTAGATAACACGTGGTCAAAACTTTGTCATAGGTAATTTTAGCGCAACACGTAGCAGGGAACGTGTTAAACAAATCCGTAGTGACGATATGAACCTTTTCCTACTGTTTAAAGTGTTTACCGTTAAAAAAAAACTAACAGTTGGTGTACTTACGGCCTGATGAGAGATTAATGTGACCCACCGGTGGGTCACGCGGACGTGAATGAGTTTTGAAATAAGTAAAAGACTTTATTTTTGAAATGGTGCGGTTCATTTCTAACTACGATCCGTGTCACGTATAACGTGTATGAACTGAAATGATGACGACTAATATTTATACATAAGTCGCTCTATGCTCTGTCCCTAACTAGCGCGGATTCCCCGCGCGGTGTGTTCCATTAAGAATAAATCACGTATGCAAACACCATTACCCGGCGCAAATGTACATTGTTTACATAAATTACTATTCCAATGTGAGAATCGAGCCGCGTCCCACTTCTGAGAAAGCGATGCGGCGACCTACATTTCTTCTAGACCAAATTTTTAATGACAGAAATATTTCGTTACCAACTTAAGCTGGTAAGAAAATACTGAAATATTTATCATATAACATCAACCGTCAGGCCCTCGTTTCACTGTACTAGGTAATTTTATTTTTTACTTTATATAAATTCCCGTCTATTATATGTACCAAATTTCGAATCCGTCAACTTGGAGAATAAAATATTGCATTTAAATTTTAACCTCTCCTTCCTCAGCTTAAGGTTCCAATTTTCTAAAAACCCTTTTCTTAGTTGATACCTACATATTACTGTTCATATTTCATGTCTTTACAATAATATTCAGTCCATCAATCAATCAGAACTTCGAATTTCGTTAATATAAATTAATTTAAAATACCTTTAAAATATTGGGCAAAAATGCACCTTCGGACATATATTTACTGGTGTTGGGCCTCTGACTGCCTTTGTTTCGACATCAGAGCTACCGACCAGTGGCGGTACTCCCATACAAGCCCGAAATCACTACACACCCCTATAAAGAGATACAGTGCATTAAAATTAATAAACTATAATTGTTACAAAGTCTAGACACGACCATAATGTTAATAAATAATTAAATAATCTCTTGTATTATTTTTTTTTTATGTAGAAACATATATAATTATTCGGGGTAGCTTTGCAGGCACGCTCCTTCTACCGTCATATAACTAACATCGACTTAGTTGATAGTGTGCAAAGTTTTGTCGAACCCGCTTATCTAACTACCTCCCTTTGTCTGAACAGCAATGCTTTTATAGTGGCAGAGCATAATAATATCGCTGTGTTCCAGCAGCCGGTGCATTCTGGATGAGCACGCTTCGCCATCTTCTACCTCATCGTCAATAAATATTTGGTGATATTTTTAAATTGAAACGTTAGTCTTATTACCGTTTGAAATGAATATTATTAATGTGAAAGCAGACTATGATTTTAATATTACATATATGCGCATAACAAAATACTCTCCCATTTTGTACGTCCATGTGTACATTCTAATCGGAGTTTCACCAAAATTAACTACCAGCATTTACCGTATTAACAAAGGCATTTGCCGTGCGACGCAATCGTTGACTTTCTCACGTGTTAATACACGCTACGCAAGGCCACTTCTTGCTGTCGGATGTTGTAACGTCACATTTTAACTTAAAGCGATGATATTTTTATATTAACGTGTTAAAGTGATGTTTAAGGGTACAATTAATATTTATTTATTTATTTTTAATATTAAAATATTTAAAATATCAAGCGGGGCGTTTCGATTGTGTCTTAGAGACGAACATATATTAACACTTTTTCGTCCGCATATTTCCACAAAGTTTTTAAAAATCAAATAATATAATGATTTTAAGTATTAAAAATAGCATAACGTTTAACTTCTATATTATAACACAAACGAAAGGTGCGAAAAAAGGTGTTATTGTCGATTTTTGGTCTTAAAGACAGCAAAGGATTGGTTCATCTGTTACTTTTCACTCGTAACAAAACGACACCACTGTGGTGTCGCCGGAAGTGGGCGTGTTAATAATCAAAATAATCGAAAATACAGTGAAAATGTTCGTTCAATAACGAAGTGTTTTAAATTTTTAATACATATGTTGTATTTTAATTCTTTTATAACATTAACTGGTAACTTATTGTTATTATTTTATATAGGAAAGGGGGCGAGATTTATGTAATTTTAATTTGGACGTCATTGCTTTAGTTCGTTCTTTTTGCGAGACTCGTACCGTTGAAGTGCGGCTCCCCTACGAATCGATTTAGTATAGTATGTCACTACTAAACCAAAAGAGAATGATAATAATGGATTATATCTATAAGCATAATAATGCTCTTGAAAAGGCATACGTATACATTTCATTTTTTTTTTTGTGTTCCGTCAGTCATACATGTGAAAGTCGGAGCATTGTCGGCGAGCGCGCTTTACCCTCTAAGGTGTCATTAGCACTTAACATCGTGTGAAATAGAGATAAAGTATTAGCCTGTTGCCAATAAAAAAACTTGTATAATACGGGTATATACCACTTCTTATAACGTGGGAAAAATGTTGCAATTTTCGCTACTCTTAATAGATTTCAATTCAACATGTGATATACTTTTTTCGCACTACCCACGCGACGTATCGGATGCGCCGTTATCCCCCGCTCAAAACTTTTCTCATTACAACACCGGTTAAAATTTCGTGATGTATGTGAAAAGTTTATTTTTTTTTACGTGACAAAACTCCGAGCCCGTGTCGACGAATAGAAAAAAAGAATAAAAATATGTGCACAAATCGATTTACTTCTACACGTTCGGACAAAAGTTCATTTCGATGGAAATAGCAGTCTTTTATCTTTGTGGAATAATGTTTATTCTAAATACAAATTATTATTTTGAAACGCCGTTTTCGTTTCCTAAATTGGCAAAACGTTTTCTAAATTAGTAGAAAGGTTGAGTTTCAATGTTCTGACGACCGGAAGGAAATTCTCAATTGAACGCGTAAATTTTGTTCTTTTTTCCGTTTCTTTTGTTAGCCCAATAACAAAAAAAAAAAAAACTTTAACTCTCTTATAAAT
>DWQX01003166.1:0-18808 GCA_018245475.1 Pharmacophagus antenor
CCGTAGTCATTGTCCGACGTCAAAAGAAGACCTCTGGAGGACTTTACAAGAGAGTTGGAACAATGTTTCACAAGAAATTATCTATAAACTAATAGCCCGGTTACCAAGATTGGTCAAAAAAATTATAAAAAGTAAGGGAAGATTTTTCGACGAAAAGGTAGTTTAAATAATATATTTTTTTTTATTAATAATAATGGCAATTATTGTAGGTTTTAAATTATTTTGTTACATAACAAGTTCCCTATATAATAAGGTAAATAAATAATTTGTATAGCACTAACTTTTAGAGTTTTATTCAATATTGTAATTTTTTCAAGGTGGTCTCAAACTTTTGGCCGGCAGTGTACACTAGGCATATGCTTGAGACACATGATGGTTAAGAACCAATGCTTTAATTTATAGAGTAATTTTTGTTAAATTGGTTGTGCATTTTGGGTGATTTTTTGTTGTTTTAAAAAAATGACACATTGAGTTGTCACAGTTGACAAATTATAATAATCACTAACAAAATTAATCAAAACTACCCTTAATTTCTTTTTATCTGAGCAGAAAATTTTGGATCACTGCCAACGTCATGTGACAAAGCTCCTCTAGCATGCCTTTTCATTACTGCTCCATTTCTTTATTAAGCAACAAAATTGATGATTGTTTTATGAAATTGTTACATTTACAACTTAGTTCATTACCTCAAGTGATTATTGTTTAACAAAATATTTACGTTGTATTTTACGTATTGATAAAAGAAAATATAACACCTGTAATTTTTCTCTAAAATCTTTAATTAAATAATTATTTAAGCCTATTTGAACATATATTCACCACAGGAAGAAATGGACAAACATCCATTTTTTATGAAATCAAATCCAGACGCTGATAAAATGTCACCATTGGCAGAAGGTCTGGCAAAGCTAAAATATGATCCGGATGAAAACACTCCATTGGAGCTGGCCGTTAATT
This sequence comes from Pharmacophagus antenor, assembly GCA_018245475.1. Lineage (NCBI taxonomy): Eukaryota > Metazoa > Arthropoda > Insecta > Lepidoptera > Papilionidae > Pharmacophagus > Pharmacophagus antenor. Next base: position 958 of record DWQX01003166.1, read on the forward strand.
ATAAAGAAGATGGCAATTTCAACTATAAGCATAAGAATTATCGCTTAGCAATTTTGAGGTGAGTTAATGTTTTGTTAATTACATAAATGTTAATGGCAGTACTTTAAACAATAGTAATGTATAGTTTTTAGGAATGTGACTTAGTTCTATTGTGGTTTACTTCATTATTATATGTGAACATGACTAGCGATGATGATACATGACTGGAGTGAATGACGACCTTAGTTTTATTTGTCCTGAAAAGGAGATACATTTAATTTAGAAATAAAACATTAATATGAAGTTTTCAATTAAGGTTTGTCTTTTAAATTTATTAAATTTCTATTGTTGAATGACAAGTAGACTTTGGTAATACAAAGTAATTTTATAAATATAAAGGAAGCCTATGGCAATACTCAAGGTAAGTTTTAGATTTTACCGTATAAATGATTTTATTAATATGTACAAATGCTTTTGCGGTAGAGTTTAGATAATGCATTGTGTATTAGTGTTTAATATTTGTTGTTGCTTTCATTTTAACAGCTACACTGAAGGTATTAAATTGCGGTGTGATGATGATGAAATAAATGCGACACTATACAACAATCGTGCGGCGGCTCATTGGTATCTGAAAAATTACAGATCAGCTCTATTAGACAGTGAAAAAGCATTGACGTTCAAAGATGATTATGTTAAAGCGAGACTTAGAGCAGTAAAAGCTGCTTTTGAAATAGGCAAGTATAACATTTGTATACAGCACGGCGATCAACTGCTGGAGGCATGTCCTAATGATAAGGAAATTAAGGAATTACTTAGTACAGCCTTGAGGAGAAAGTTGAAACTAGACCGCGATGATAGGAAGGAAAATAGGAATAACCGTAAGAAAGAGGAGGAAAAGTTGGCCCTTCTTAAAGAAATATCAAAACGCGGCATTAGAATAATGCATAGTGATGATGACGATGATCTTGATTTCTTTAAGTTGGAACCACGCCTGCCAGGAGCTGAGGGTTCCATGGTACATTTCGAGGATGGGGTATTAGTGTGGCCAGTTATTTTCCTATACCCTGAGTTCCAGATAACAGATCTTATTAAATGCTTCCCCGAAGACGTAACAATGTCAAGTCAATTGGAACAAGTGTTTCCAGCGCCATGGGATAAGAACAAAGCATATACAAGCGATAATGTCAATTTATATTTTGAGGGCTATGATAGAATGGCGTATGTGATTGATGTGTCAAAGACCTTGGGTGAATTATTAGTAGTGAATTATTTTGTATTGAGAGGTGGCACTCCGGCTTTTTTTGTTGTGCCACGTGGTAGCGAAGTTGAGAAGAAGTTTCTGGAAACTTATATGTAAATCTTGAGTAAGGAAACAGGTTAAACTAAGAAATAAATGTTGTACCACTTGCGTGTAAAACTGAAAACAGTATTTAAAAGTATAAGTGTTTACCGAGATGATTATTAAAATAAAAATCTTGGTGTATACTTCGCGCAAATCAGAATATGTAGAATTTCATGAGATGACCGATTTTCATATGGAATAACATTTTGCTTAACTGCAGACAACAATACGTTTATTACGTACCTGTGGAATATTTTTATTTGACGTTATTTAATTAAAAGTCGATTTATTTTTGTTTTTGTTTGTTTTATTTTGAATAATTATGTATCACTGTCGCCGTCGTCTGTGTCGAAGTTTTGGTGTGGGTAGTACGGTCCTGGCGGGTCGTAGTGGCTTTTCGGATCCAAAATCGAAGAATATGGATGATGTGGCAACGCGCCCATCCATTGAGGATACCAATAAAGACCCTGAGGGTTGTAGAGTTAAGGTTGCTTTTGAATAATAAAGCTATACGTTCAACACGTAAACGTGTTTTTATCGAAGATGGATAAATCGTCTTTTAAAATATTTAACTCTTAATCATAATCGTATCGTAGATCTTCAGATAAAATTGATGTATTAAATGTTGTAAAAATAAATAAAATTATAATCAAAATTTGACTTTGATTTTTAGTCCATTGAGTAATTCAATTAATTAAAAGTAAAAAAGATGATAAGCGGAAAAAAAATAACAGTAATGGGTTCTTTATCATACGTCAAGTGACAGTAAGTAAAGAGAATTTATGGATGTAAAACAACGTAAATGGTGAAGTGAACTCGCCCAGAATACTCTGGCTCTCATATGTATTACTGCTGGAACACATCAATACTGTTATGGCAGTAGATTGTCATCGAGCGGGTGTGAAGAAACCTTTCCACCATGCAGACCACTATTTATGGGCTTTGGGAATTGAACCCAAAACCGCTGTATTACAAGGCAAGTGGTATACTTGCGCCACAGAGGCAGAAAAGGAAATGGTGTAGGTATATTTAAAAACAGTTAAAATGTGTGTTAAAATTCTGCATGTACCCTTAACGAGTGTACGAGCAAAACACCATATTATTTTGGTATTGAATACGTAACCGAAAGCGCAGCTGGTGCACAGAGAAGTTAGTTTTTATTTAAACTTACAACTAGACAGTTGTCCAAGTTCTCTGAAATATTTTATGGAAGAAAAGAGGATTTGTTTGTTTTCCACGAGCATTAAAGATATTCCCCGCTACGAGGACAACCTAAAGAGGGTTAAACAAAATAAATAACGACCTTATTGCCCGCCGCGTTGCATGTAAATCTGTCTTCGTGAAGTTCTACCGAGTCTAAGTAACTCTTCCCAGCTATCGAGCCATAATTTGGTGGGTACATGAAAAGGCAGCCGTCGAGGATATCTACAAAGAACGTTTATGTAATTACTAGTTTGCGGTATAGCGAGTCTGTTAGACTAGTCTAAATACTAAAATATAAATTTACATAAACATCGCTGCAAGATGAAAATGTCTACTTTCTTTGGTTCCGTATCTAAAGAGAGACAAACGGAATCCTATTACTAACTCCTGTACGTCAATGTGTTCTATTTCATAATCTGTAAAAAGTGTTGAAATTTTTATATTGTGTATTTATTACCTCTACGAGAAATGTTAAAAATTAAATAATACAAGGCACGTGATTTCATTGGCGTACTATGTAAATGATAACAATGTAAATTATAATTTTCCATTTTATGTTTAACCCTTTGAGTACTGAATTATTTGGAGACTTTTATGAATATATAACGGATTTAATTTGTTGCGATCTGGAGTAATATGTAGAAGGAATACATTTTATTTGGAATTTACTTATATTGGTGATATAAATATATTTTTGAAAGAACATTTCAATTACAAAATGTAAATAAATATATTATTGAAAATTTGTATCGTGTGATATTTTTCAAAACACGTCGTTTTCATCATTTTCACTCTAATTCACTGTATCGCTGTTATTATACAGCTTTAATTCTACTTCATTGGAACTGTCATTTTCATTGTCATAAAATGAATTTTTTAATTCAGACATCTTAGAACAGCGTATCAAAAAAAAAAACAGGGATAAAATAATAATTACTTTCAACTGTAAGATGTCGAAAACAAAGGTTAGACAATTGTTTACGATCAACGCTAACTAGGTGGGGTGGCGCAAAAATCAACGTCTACTACTCGGAATTGAGATGACGAGTCTCATTCGTCAAATGTGCTCAAAGGCTTACCCTCTTCAGGGACGATTTCAACGAACGAGAAATGTAAGTTAATTTAAAAAGTCCGGTAAAACCTATTAATCATTCATTTTCATCGGTGGACAAGTAACGGGAGGTAAAGAAATATTTAAATATAATACGTTAAAGATTTCCATCTATATATTAATGTCAATTAACTGAAAATGCAAAACTAAACGTCCATATATATGGCCCAGGGCGTGAAGAGGCTAACGCGATGAGGATGGTCAACTATGTTTGGTGAAACTTCAGACAACGTTAGTTTCCTTTTGCTTATACATTTAGTATATATTTTATGCGATTCTCTTTACTAAATTATTTTTCTTTTCCTGACATTCCACGAGTATATTTTCTTAATTAGTAAAGTTTTGTTCATCTTAATGAACACTGCGGACGATGTGCTATGAACGAGAGCTCTTTTAGAATAAGTTTAATGTTGTAAGTTGAACAATTGAAATATTTGACGGCATTGACTATTTACCAACATTAGTCCGCGAAGGGCTATTCATGTTGTAAAACAAAAATGGATGTTCGACACCGGTGGTACACGCCGTCCTCGGCCTTAAAATTTGCATATGATTCAAAATTTAAACCTGTAACAAGTGCTTTAAGTTTATTATGTAACACTTACATGGAACAGTGATATTGTCATCCTCTTCCCCGATGTCCGGCGGCGGGGTGGGCTCTATGTAAGGCGGTATCGGATCAATGCCTGTACCCGGGTCACCGGGAACAAGGAATGGACCTGAAAAGTTGTTCTTTAACGCTAGGTTTACGTTAGATTTAGATATTTTTCATGGTTATTTTCGACCCTGTGGTAATTGGCTGCATGAGTGTATTCCAACATTTCCTGCTTTGCAAAATAATACGAAACAATGTCGGTAGAAACTAAAAATAAAATAAAATGGAACGCTTATTAGTGCAGAACATTTTTCGATACATAAACCTTGTGTTAACCAATCTATACAATTGGAGCAACAAGTATGGACAGTTGAATAATGGCGGTTGGTCTTTAGTTATTTTTACAACAAAATGCAAACATCTTGTCTTGTAACGCCGAGGTCTTGGATAGGATTATCAAGTTATAGGTGTACTCGAGTATGGAAGGTACCACCTAACACCATCGGGTTTTCGAATCGGCCCGGTTAGCTACCACTCTCATTCTTAATCTGTCGTCATACCAGCATTCCTGTGTTCCGGCAGTTATATGGGTGAACACGCTTCACCTTTTACGCCCACATTGTCATTTAATATCAGGTAAAATCGAGGTCAAGTGTTGTTAGCTCCTAAACAATAAAAAACTCACCGCCGTAGTGGTTCGTATAGTTCCATTCGCACACGTGATGATCACAAACTAGGGGCGAGTGTTTTTCTTTGGTGTAATATGTGTGTCCGTTTGGAGTGGTCTGAACAAATGTGTACGAATTTATTGAAACATTATTAAATACACAAAAACATACGCACGTAAGATGGTAAGCAGCATCTAAATAAAATAAATATAATTCTATTTTAGGTACTAATTATACCGCCCTGGAAATTGACGAATTACTTATTAAGAAATGTGGTCAAAACATTAACACTTTATTTGTGAATAAAGATAGCTACTAAAATTTCTAGAAGGTAAATAAGTTTAAATATAAGGTTTTATCCCACTGTATATTATTCATGAAAAAAATTCGCATTCGCCGAGAAAACTTATTATAATGTTAGTAAGTAAAATTTCATTGTTTTGTCTTTAAGATTTCTACTCAATAAGATTGATTGGAATAGATCGTTGAAATTACGTACTTAATTTTTTCCCTCGAATAAAACAATGCTATATATATATATGTCTAAAATACCAATATTCTTAGAGATTAAACCATATAGCAACTAAACGTTAAGAGCAATCCATCATTGGTATCACGTACCAGTAAGTAATCGTAGTGGCGGTAGCGAAGACCCTGAATGTTAAAGTCCAAGATGAAAGAACCCGACGTGATGATGCAAGCCGTAGCCGTGAGCGGCGGCAGCTTGTACATAACTAGGCCACATTTAACTATGGCCTTGGGCAGCGTTATCACATCCCTCTCCTTCTGCAGGATCTTTTTGAATGGAAATCTGATCGTATAAAAGACCAGAGATCATGTTCAAAGTGTGATTTTAATTTCAATTTCAATAAGTAAACTTTCTTGCGCCTGTCGTACAATTTTCATATCAACGATCCTTATTTTAATTGCTTCTTTGGCGCAGTGGTTCACGCTTGCTTTGTAACAACACTCAAGTAAGATACCGGAAGGATTTGCAAGTGAAGTCTCGTTAGATGGTTGAAGGAATTCATGCATATGAAGATCAGTGTTTTTAACATCTAGTCTGATTGTATCCTAATATCATGTGTTAATTGAGATCAAGTGTTGGTACATTGCCGATTAAAAAAGTACACACAGAATTTTTATCTAAATTGATGTTTCAAAAGTAAAGAGAACATTTGCTTAAGACTAGGTTTTCACAAGTTAAGGAAAACTTGTGGAAATATCATCGATTAGAAAATAAAAAAAATTACCTAAATATACATACGCCCATGTGGCACTCGAGCCCATGAAGGTAGTTGTCAGTGGGGAAGGATACGCTAGGGTCGTCTAACAAGTAGTATTTTGTTTCGTCGTGAAAGTGAAGGAATCCGAGGAAGACGAAAGAGCGATCTTTGCAGTACGGCGCGACGCCGCGCCCCATATTATAGATGTCGCTGTAGAGCTCCGAAATGAATAGGTACACGTTCTTCCCGCAGTAGAATTCTAGAATGTTTTTAAATAATCTTAGGTTTTAACCCATTCTAATAGTAATAATATAATTTATTGATACTTTTCTAAATTTTACTTTGCGGAACTTCATGACTCGATGAAACAAAAATTAATTTGCTAATTTCCGCTTTGTTGAATCACAAATAATACGACTAAAATACACTATCGATGTGATTCATCACTACACGGGGCATCCTTAGGAGTTGTTAGGGCTCGACAGCTCGACGCAAAACAAACAAACTTCCATTCGTAATTGGCTGTTGATTGCTTATTATTATAATTGCAAACACGGTATGAGTTTTATGTCATCATCAAAATTAACTTTTACTTTTAATATAAATGATCCAATGAGGCCGAGATTTGAGCGATTTTTCCGCGGATATCGGGTCCCTGGTATATAATTATAAGCGGGGTAATAAACTTTAAAAATCTATATAAGACTATTGAAAAAAAAAATATCCATCTGTTTGTTACAGTGACTTATTTATTTAGTTTTTTTTTTGTTTAATAAGGTAACACAATCGAGAGAATTTTAGCAATAACTGGGAGAGTATTTTTTGATATAATTCAAAGCAATAGAAGAGAAATATGATAAAAACAAATGTATAAATGATTCGTTTGATCCTATCATTTCTTTTACTGGTTTTACATTTTTAACAACGTTACCTTGGCTAAGATAAAATTCCATAGGGACTGGCCCACCGGTGTATGTGGCTTTCCTCTCAGCCGCAATAGAATTATGATTTTCGTACATGGTCAGCATATTGTCAATGACATCGTCGAGTGTTATTAGAAGGACCTGATGAAAAAAGTATTTTTTTTAATTACATTTGCTTTGTTCTCTATGTTGTGCTGTATATTTTGAGTGCCACTAATGACCTTTTCTGTCATTAATTTTGCACAAAAATTTAAAATAGAACTGATCGCTAGACAGTCTACCATAACGTTCAACAAAGAAAACCATACACAACTATAAAAGGTTTGGTATATCATGACAATTAATTTACACACACACACACATATATATATATATATAAATGTGTGTGTGTGTGTAAAGCCAGTGTACATTTTTCTAGTTATTACAAATTGTGATGAATAATGGTTATACAAACCTTTAGCTCTTGCACGTGAAGTTTCACGAAGCGTCCGAGGTGATCACTTGCAATATGAATTCGCTCGTTGATCATGTACTGGAACATCGAATTATGTTTATATTAATTTTGTTTTCCTGTATACCAGCAGCGCTAATTACTTCTCGTTGGTACCGAACATTATTTAAGTTTGTTTAATGGACAATAGGTTAACTTTGAAATAATTTATACATGACATTAAACAACAATGAAACTGTAGGTGGTGGAAGCATTTCCTCCAGAATTCTCAAGGGTTCATGTGTATGAAAGCCGAAAAATAGCAATGTTGGTGTTACAGCCTATTGAAATTTTTGAGATGGTAGTTAGATAGAAGCTTAGAAAACAGCGTACCAGAATCATCGATCTATCTGAATTAGCCAATTCAAATTTCCATTTTGTATTATTTTATAAGAACAGCCGCTGTATATTTGGTTTTGAGATTATGAAAGACAGACTGATGTGTTGTATGTATTAATTTCGTTCTTTACCTTGAGACATTACAGAAAGCCTATAGGACCTTTTTAAAGCGGAACATAGTAATAACTGTTGCTGAACGACGACTTTTAGGACGGTATCTGTCAAGAGATTTGCTGCCAGAAAAAAAAGATAATTGTTATCTTCTTGCTGCCAGAGTCATTTGCGATTAATAATAGATTATTTTGTCAAATGTAAAGGATATCGCACCTGATCATCAGCCGTCTTGATACGAACCATCTCGTTCTGATAAAGCCAAAGGTTGTCCAGCTTGTCGGTGGGATCGTGCCCATAGATTTCGAATGCGTCGATGATCATTGCCAGTGTTACGTTCTCGTTGGGCCCAAAACAACAGGGGTGGTGGCGAATGTCGTACGGTATCTATAATTTTTTTGATAAACATAGTAACTTCATGCAAGATAACAGCTAGCAAAGTAATACGCTTGTGTATAAAAACACTAGTGCGGGTATTTATACAATACGAAAGAAAAACATATTTAATTTTAAGAAGGATATATCTAAAATATGGAAGAAAGCGCAATAGCTAGTAAAGGATATTCGATATTTTATACCAGTAAGGGTTATCATTACAAAATATTGTGTTAGTATATTACCACATAGTAATGCATTGTTTTATTAAAGTCATTTCAGTTAATACCGTGTCTATGTAATATTTCATCGAAAGATTGCACTTGTTAGTATCTCTTTTTTCTCATTCCATTCTTCTCTTAAGGTCCCGAAATGTGGGGTTTATAATTGTATTATTCCAGGAAGTTCATACGTACCGTTATCTGTAACCAGGCCACACATAATGCAAGCAGCACGCATGCGCGGGTGAAAACGTCCATTTTGTCAGCATGGCGACCAGCAAAAAGCGCACGGAAACACTTTCCCGCCAATTAGGTTCTCCAATTTATTTTTTTATTGGTTTATAACTATTGTTAACCTTGCACTTCAGAAATAATTGGTCGCATTGACTTTGCAGAAAGAAGGTTATGTGATAAATTTTATACATATATTTTGGATTACACAGCCGATGCAACTCGCACCGAAACGGCGAGGAATATTTGATATTGACCTTTATAAATATTTATGCGACATAGACCCGAAAAAGTTACTTATAATGTGTAAAGATCGCGAAAGTTTAGAATCGTTAGTAAAGACATCTATTTTACGGCGATCTGCAATTATTATAATTTAATTGTATGAGTAAAATAAAACTATGTTCTAGCATAAGTATTGTAAGTAGTGGAAGCAGGTTAAAATAAAATAACTAAGTTCGAATAACATTCTGTATTCATTGAAATACACACCTAGAATTGTCCACTTTATAAGAATACGTGAGCAATGTGTGCATTTATAAAACATTTGCATTTAAATACATTTCTAAATACTTCTCAAATACAAGCATAGTTTAACAAAACGTTAGAGTGCATCTTAGGAGAAAAGCACATTTTGGAAGCCCATCTAAATGTATATCATAAGGTGTACAGTAGTAAGCAGTAATAAAAGTAGGAGTTTTTTCTTAGGTTTTACACCTACGTACAAACATAAAAGTGTTTCTTACAAATGATATTTGTCCTTTAAGATTATTATGAATATTACAATATGTTTGACACTTCTAAACACTGTAAAAAAAAATTATAAAACACCATTTTAGTAGTAGTACACTTTACAGATTTTAATTTAGGTAATAAACTGAATAATGACTAATCAAAAAGAAAATAGTTGAGATATTTTTATAGGTCTTTAGTGTATAGTTCTTTAAAAAAAAAAAACTGATAAAAGTTAATGATTGAAGATCGAAAACTTATTTTTAGTAGTATTCTGTACACCTCATGATTCCGGCAATTTTGGAAAAAAAAAATTATGTAAATATTTATGCTTTACTTACATCATCAAAGAGTAACTTATAGTTTCATATCTATGTTTATTTCATGATATGATCAACAACAATATATTAGTTTATTACACTTAAATTTATTTTTTATTGGAAGACGTGTAGATTACAAATAATAAATTTTTTATATGAATAAATGTTCCATCACATGACAGATTAAACAATTAATTAAATAATATTAGAGCTAATAAAGTACCTAATTAATAGTATTATTGTCATTATTTGAATCAATACCAATCGGTAAAACACTTTTCAAAAATATCTGGAAATAATATTAACGCTTTAATTTGCAATTATGTGTATAACGAACAAGTATAATATCATATTATATATTCAAGTTTCGTTATTAAAATGGTTTATTACCTTGCATTATGAAACATTCCTAGCCATTACTTATTCACCTATAGTGAAGTGATTGTTACAAGTTGGCTGATAACTTATATCAAATAGTAAAAAACATTTACAATGTTTAGGAGAGAATTGCTTTACATAAAAAATACGTATTTTCTTAATTTGACTTTTTACTTGAAATCCGTTTGTTTTAAATTTATTCTACGCTTTTAACACATAAATTAGCTGTCAAGTTTATAAATTTCGATATTTCAGAGAAAAACTTAAAAACTTTACTTTACAAAATATAATTATACATAAAATTCTTAATAAAAGTAACATCCATATTTATTATCGATCACGTTATGTATGTATACTATGTAAATATTATACAATATATTAAATGCAGCGAATATTTTATACACCTAGTAAATGCAATGCAATCAAAAATCTTTAACCATTTTGTTTTGATTTACTGGAAGACTTCGTTGTCGTAGGACAATATTACATTAATATTTGGAAGACATGAATTACATTGTAAATATTTGTATATCATTTTTCTAATTTACAAGTATATACTCTTAATACATAGAACTATAAATTGGAAGACATTTTTCGAACATCATATTACGCAACAGTAAACTTTATTATTGTTTTCTTATTACCTAAACTATGATAAAATATGAAATAACATTCGACTAGACAATTATACTGGAACAACTCGCGATGTCAATGCTTTAAAATAGCGTGCGTAACTTTAGAAACGGTTTAACAACAAACTAACACTACGCGAAATTAGAACGGCAAACCTATCTTGAATGCTTTCACCAGAGCGGATCCAGAATCGTACATACCAATAATACCAAAGAGCACACCCAAACCAATTATGAAATAGTCGTATGCGACAGTGGTGCTCTCTAGTTGGTTGCCTTTAAGTTTAAGGTGGAAATACGCAGGCCAGATAAAGCTCAACATAGTTCCGGTGAAACTGCCGATGAAACCCATGAGTATAGCGAAATGGGGAATAAATATTGCCATTAAGACAGTAAACATTATGACGCCCAACCGCCAAGCCAGACCCCAGACTTTCAATTCACCATCCAATGCGTAGATCGTTGGGAAAAGAGTTTTAGGTTTGCCGCGAAACAGGGCACGTTCTAGTAAATCGCATGCAGCGTAATAAGGTAATGGGTAGCTGAGTACAGCTTTAATAACAAGAAAGAAATTCACGAGGCCTTTGAAACCAGCCGAACGTAGATTATTCGTTATCACTTGCTGGGTATCATTTTGGAAGGTTAGAAAGCATAAATAACCAAAAATAGATTTAAAAGCTGCAGCGGCAATGTGAGACCAGTTAAGCATCCACTCAAACTTAGATCGATCTTCCATATTACCTTCCAGCGTAGGCAGGAAGATTTGGGATGTGTAAGAAAAAACGATGACACCCAAACTGATAGGGAAATTTTCAAAATCTAAATTCCATTTAACTTTCGTCCAACCCCAATCACCAATGTTAAGGATGCAGTAGCCAAGTACAATAGCGTTTATAATCAGGTGGCTCATGGTGCACCAAAATGACAACATGCTAACACTTTTCAGGGATTTCAGGAACCCGAGTGGGAGGAGAAAGATTCCGGTCAACATCATCCAAGACCGGGTGTCGATGGACCCGTCAGGGAAAGTGCCTATCATCAGATCACCGCAGACGACAACGTAAAGAATGCAGGTCATCAGTAGTTCGATTATTTGAGCGATGTTTACAACCCTTGCTCCGTACTTTCTACCGAAACATTCTTTGGCAATGGAGACATACGAATCACGAACTCTCACGCGTTGGCCTGATACTGGATCGTCTTCGTAGAGGCATTCGACCAGGATCTTGCCGGTGTAGCAGCAGATGTGTGCGATACCTATCATAGCCGCGATAGCCCAGTAGCCTCCCTGAAGTACAGCGAATGGTAAGGACACCACAAACATGCCCTGTTTAACAGAGACATACAATGTTAGCTGAAATACATAGGACAATATAAAATTTTGTATAAATAATTTATTATCGCTTACTTGGATTGCATTAGTGACGTTCCAGGCTGCTTGAAATTCATTGATTTTAGCACCAGGCTTACCACCGCCATCTTCAAACCCACCTTCTTCGGATGAGGCATAAAAATCTACGCTCTGCATACTCTGAGTTCTGACAACATGATGTACTTGTTAATTCTTTGTGTATTTTTTTGGGATGAGTAGTATATAAAAACAATGACATATTTAAATCACTTTATTTTACTTCTAAATGTTTTGCTACCTTTAATTAAATAAATATATCTTTTCCTTTTCCTTCCTTTTTAAAGGTTTACTTCGGTTTAATGCAGAAGATCACGATCTCAAAATATTGTTTATATCTTAAAAGAAGACTGTTATCATTAAGTGAACCAGTCTTACACACACCTAGTAAAATATTCGTTTAATACCGTAACAAATAAAAAAGATGTATTTTACGAAGAAACAACTGTGAGCTAGCAGATGTCTCGCAAAAAATATCTTATACAATACGAAACTTAAGATACAGAATGAAAAAAAAAACGTACCGCGGAGCGCCATCTTGTTGGGGATAAGTGTTCTGGTAGCTGGTGAAGGAGTCTTCAGCTTGTAGCTCACCGCTGAAGAACGGATTTGTGGGATTGGTGGACTGGTAAGTTGGCGATGTTGTTTCGTTCATGGTAGAGAGTTCGCAGCTTTCACCCATATCTGACATTTTATAAGATATTTATATAACGAAGCTAGAAGACGAGCAGGATGTTAAACTTCAACTGCCTCTGTGGTGTAGTAGCTAAATGCTTGTGTTGTAATACAGAGGTCCCTATTTTAGTTTGCGGCCCTCTAAGTCGTGTTTTGGATAGTGGTAGGGTATTATGAACCAACTTAGCTGCTATCCCCCAATGCCAATCTGCTACATCAACAACATAGGTGTATTCCGGACGTCATATACCTAGATTATCCAAGGTCAGCCAGAAATTATCATTTATGATTTATGATCGCTCAACATGTGAAATTGATGATGATGATAAGGTATAACTTTGGTAGTAATAAGATGTTTCTAAAGCACCAAACTTTTCGTTTTTTCTTACCCCAATAATTTCGTAATCGAATAGACCTATTCAAAATAAGGCAAAAATAAATTCATTTTTACTAATCAGTTACATAAACAAGGTTCTGGGAGTAAGTCGAAATGTTTGCAGAAATAAAATGAATAGAATGCTATGATTTTTATTTATGCATGTAAGCGGCATGTAAAATAGTTTGACTATTCAATACGTCGTAGCCAACCAATAGATGGGATTGGGGAATTCATGTTCTATATCTTATATAGAACCATCACATAAAGAAACAAACTTAAAGAAAATGAACCATACATTTTCAGTCTTACAGAAATATAATAAATAGTAATTTGCAATTATTAAAACATTAATAAATATTTAAAAAAAAACTAATGATGAGTAGCTAGTAATGATATATATGATGAAAACGAAAGAAGAAGAGAGAGAAGAGAGTAAAGTAATCGTAGAAAAATGACGACTCAGAGCGACAATGTGGGTATATAGATATTTATGAATAATGAAAAACTTTACTTACCGAGATTTGCGAATCTGACATTTTGCGGTGGACGCGAGGATTGTCCCGATTTATCAGGTATCTGCTGCCTGACGGTCTGCATTGCCACGTCCAGAACATTTTTTAACGGCGGCATCCGAATACGGCCGAGATTCATCATTTTCACCTATTATTCTTCTGTATATCTCAATATATTTCTTACAATTTATAAGGAATAAGAATTTATCTAAACGCACAATTTTAAACACGTTCAATTGACTCAAATGGAAGACATCGATATTGTATAACACTATTACTATTATTACATTAACATTAACAACAATAATTCTAATTTGGAAGACTTCTTTACACTGTCACCGTTTTTAAAAAATGTGTTACATTATTATTTCGATCTGCTGATTTGTTATAGCCAAGTTACGTACGTGTTCTCCCATTTTCGTATGTATTTCAATATTGTGTTAAATTTTAGTTAAGTTTTATGGATATTTAGTGAGTACGAATGGGTTTTAACATTTTTAAAAACGGTATTCTTTTATGATGATGCTTGCACGGATGAGAATCGGTTTTGTGGGAGGTACTCCGTGCCATCGTCGGCGCGGCAACGATGCGCGGGAAGTGGATCGATACGGCGGAACAAAATTTCAGTCTTGGCACAGTGACATGCCCCCCTAAAAGCCCGTATATAGGCTATTTAATATTGCGTTGCAAGTTTCTTACGTCACATGAAGCAACAGCTCAATGTTAAATTGAACACACCTTCCTACTTCTTATTTACCTACCGAGAATAAAGATATAATATACAATAAAGATCTTTTTTATTCCTTAAAATATTACTTGTTTATGATCATATAATTTATTTATTCAAGCATTGTTTTACGGAAGTTCTTAACTCAATAAAACTAAAACTAATTTGACAAACAACTAACATCTGAGGATGCCTCTAGTAGTGGCGAAACGAGTTAAGATTCTATTTTAGTCTTAGTATTCGCGATTGAACAAAGTGGAATTTAGCAAATAAATTTTTGTTTTATTTATAATAACTAAAAATATTTAACATCATCCATTGATTGTTCAATGTTTCGACATTTTATTTGAGCTATAGACATTACTTATTATTTTTATTAAGCTACTGGTTTTCTTTAACCTATGGGGAATGCATAACCAAATTTAACGATATCTTAATACTCAGAATGTAATTCAAAAATGTCTATCGTTTAATTAATATGCATTTTAATTAATGTCTTCCTCCTTTATCTTACTAAGTAATTAGTAAGTAATGTTAAACTGAACTTTGTACACCGTTATGGTTGTTCATTAGTAATTATTGCCACAACAGTAGTAATATAGTTGTAAACAAAATATTCATTTAAAATAAAAAAATTTGGTACAACTATTTATTTAAATGATTAGCCCTTTTATTCTAAGTAGCAAGATCATAAAGATTCTTCAACTTTCATTTTGAATCTTTATGATTTAATTTACAATATTTTCATATACCATTCGTTTAGGTTTCATGGACCATTTGTTTTAACTACAATCATAAGACGGTATTATTTTAATATTCAGTTATTAAATGTGAAAATCTAGGTGTTAACCTAGAGTCAATCAAAACAAATTGCTTGTTAGTACAGAGATTTTATGGCATTTATTAAATTCTTACCATTTGCACAACCATGGTTAGACGTAGCGGAATTTTATTTTTTAAAATTATATTTTTAAGTCTTTACACAATATTGGTAAGTAGATATAAAACATTAATAATAAAAACAAAATCAACAATATTTTTTCGATTTACGTCATACTATCGCTTTCAAGGTGTAAGTGTTATGTGAAAATGCAATTTTTCTCGAGAGTAGTATTAAAAACTTTGATATCGTAAAAGTATGATACCTCCAGATTTGGACAATATGGAAAGGTTATACCAAAACGTCAAGCAGTAGCTTCCTAATGAAATTATGAATATAAATATCATTCATATCTTAGTAAGTTTATTTTATATAAAACCTTAATACATTTCGTCCTTTAACTGTTCGTGAAAATATAATGAAACTGTCTCATCCTTTCCTGTTACAAGTTAATGTCATCAACTAAGAATTTAGTAACAAGTAAACGAGAGGCGTCGTTTTGACGCAACGAGTTTCATTAAAAAATTGACTATTCTTATTTTTCAGTTTTATTTTTTTATCCCTTATGGCAGATTGATTTATAGTTTTTTTTTTAATTTGAGGATTATTTAATGAATAAAATGACAGTGGCATAGTAAAGAGAACTATGAAAAAATGTAGTGTTATCCATTAAATTAGATTTTCCCATCATTTTCAATCTTCAGCATTTATTGAATGGTAGCTTACAATTTTATAATTAAATACTTGTTTTTTTTGTAATATTTTTAGAACGCTTACCTTGTAAAGAATCATCCATGCTGCCAAGAGCCGAACGAAAATTTGACCCTGGGTATGATCATAGACGCTTACGAGATATATGGTCATGACCCAACAGATAAACTCGACCATTTAGCTCACTATCAGATAGAAATGATGAAGATTAAGCGAGCACCTGATCAGGTTACTATAATTCGTTTATTTTTTATCAATTAGTATAAAAAACAAGACAGTAAAGAAAAATAATTATTTTTGTTTATCGTCAATAACTTTTGACTCCATTTTCACCTGATGTTAAGTGTAAATGAGGCAGTAGATGGTAAAGCGCCAAGCATGCTTCTAGCTCTCGTATATATGGAAAATGGGAACGTTGTTATGGCGTCAGATTGAGATTTAGAGTGATAGCTAGTCAGATAGGTTTGAAAAATCTTACCACCATTTAAAATTCACAAGCCCTAGTGAACTGCGTGTTACAAGCAAGAGGTAAATCACTGCACCACGAAGACTGTCAATATTTATTTGCTACAACGCTTTACAGATCGGAACACACTAATGTTTTAACAAAGAAATTTTCAGTGGTTCCAATACAATACGGCTTTAGGCAAGAGAAACTGATCACCACTTGACTTTACACGGGCGTAAAGTGGGTTCGTCTAGATTACACAGACATGTATGCATGGTTACCAGAACATTTCAAATTTAGATAATAAAGGTGCTAGATAGTCAAGTAAATTGAAAAAACCATAGGTAAATTTTCTTCCTTCCACATTCTCGTACTAGAGTTATTCCGGAATCGAACCATTAATTTCTGTGATAAAAAGTAGTAGCAGGTAAAAGATGGCAGTATATAATAATTATGCTTGATATAATAAATTATTTCAGTACATTATCAACGAGCACATACACATTGCGACAGATCATTTGGGGCGTTTCATCAATTTGCATATAAAAGAGTTAAAGGTAAGAAATCAATAGAGTACAACTGTCCAAAAACATAGGGGTTATGGCAATAATATACAAATAACTGTTACTTTAGTTCCTTGTATTAAACTCCTAATATTACTTAAAATCATTAGTTCACTACTACTGAGCACGGAAAATCTATATTATTATTACCAGTTACAGTAAATATTTATTTATATTTACAAATTAACAGTAACATTTGCAGCTGTAATCTGTAATACAGTAGATATTTATACGATTCTTATATCTACAGTAACAATATTGGTCTATATTGTTTTTCTTATGACAAATTATGGGCAATGATTTGACGAAATATTTAATTTGTTCGGTGTACAGGTATACACTGCCGGCCAAAAGTTTGAGACCACCTTGAAAAAATTACAATGTTAAATAAAACTCCGAAAGTTAGTGCTCTACAAATTATTTATTTACCTTATTAAATAGGGAACTCGTTATGTAACATAAAATAATTTAAAAACTACAATAATTGCCATTATTATTAATAAAAAAAATATATTATTTAAACCAACTTTTCGTCGAAAAATCTTCCCTTACTTTTTATAACTTTTTTGACCAATCTTGGTAACCGGGCTATTATTTTATTGATAGTTTCTTGTGAAACATTGTTCCAACTCTCTTGTAAAGTCCTCCAAAGGTCTTCTTTTGACGTCGGAC
>DWQX01003167.1:0-18806 GCA_018245475.1 Pharmacophagus antenor
AGTGTGAATTTTAGTATTGTGAAGTGAAGATCAAGTAAAGAGACTGTGAACTACTTGAGTGGTTTCATTTCATAACACTTCTGTCGTAATCTTTAATAAGTATTATTGCCTTTGATTTTGGGAATCAAATTTTGTTCGACTTATTAGTTTGTGGGAGATTAATCAATTTATATTTATAAATTCATTTACCAATTACATCGCCTAAAGATTACATAGTTGCATTAGTGCTCCCATTATTTAATATGTACTAAAATCACAATCGAGGCTAGCAAGATATTTGTCTTATAAGTACCAGCGTTTTAAACACATCTTCTAATGCAGACGTAAACAGTTTCGGGGATATGACATCTCCCTGTCTCATTCCTCTCTGCTGCTAGATCGACTTCATTTCTGGCCATGGATGCGAATTGTCATAGTCGCGGCTTGATACAGGCTATTCAGCACCTGTATATAGCGGTGATCTACTTGGCAATCGCTGTTAAGATTCCAGAACAGACCAGGTCTCGTTAAAATCAAAGGCTTTTTCGTAGTCTATAAAGGCCATACACAACAGCAAATTATACTTAATGGCTTTCTGTACAATCTTTACGAAACCCAGAATGTTCCCGAGGCTGGTTGTCATCAAGCCTACGGGAGAGATGTATCATGATACCCTTGAAAATACCTTATAAATATGGCTCAGGAGTGCGATCGGTCTATAATTCTTTAGCAAGGTTTTGTCACCCTTCTTAAAGAACAGGACAACCATATTTCTGGTCCATACAAATGGTGTTGTTCCGTTGTGTAGGACGGTATTAATCAGATGCTATAATACTTTCAGACCTGAAGTTCCTCCAGCTTTCAACAGTTCTATTGTAATACCATTGTCACCTGGAGCTTTACTATTTTTCAGTTGTTCAAGAGCTATCCTAATCTCTCCTTGGCTGATGTCAGGGATATTTTCCGTGTATTGTCGAGTTAGTAGAGCTCGGTTATCACTAGTGCGATCAGTAGGTGTGGGTGGAAGTGCATGAGTAGCGTAAAGTTTCCTATAAAAGCTCTCCACTTCAACACAGATTTCTGGCCTCGAAGATACGATGCGACCATTCTCCCGCCGGAGCCTCGACAGACGAGATGTTTCAAAAGGTTGCTTAAGACTGTCTGATCTGAAAAATGATGAAAGCCTTTGTTACGTTCAATTGCAGCTTCAATGCATTTTGCATTAAAGTTGCGTTAATCCCGGCTTATCAACCTCCTAATCTTTTTATTTAGGGCTGTATATTCTGTCGAAGCTCTTGCGGATGACGGTACCTTTCATCGTCGTGGAAGAAAAGTCTTGGAGTGAAGGTAGCACATGGGACAAAAGAGTGTAGGTCGTCCTCCCACCACATGGACTGACGATTTAGTCAGGACGGCGGGAATCGCCTGGATGAGTAGAGCAGAGGACCGCATATGGTGGCAGGCGTTGGGGAAGGCCTATGTCCAGCAGTGGACTGACACAGGTTGATAATTATGATGATGATGGTGCCGTAATTCACATTCTTTTCATTATTAACTTTATGGTTGTAAAAATAAGTTTTTTTTTTCATTTATAAGCTAAAACTTGACCTTGATTTCACTTGATGTTCGGTGACAATGAAGCCGTATATAGTGAAGTGTGTACGCCTAGAACAATTCTGATTCTCACTTATACGACTGCCGGATCAGAGCATTATTGTTATAGCGACAGATTGTCTTTGAGTGTGAAAGCTAGCCAGGTGGGTTCGAAAAACGGTACCACTGTCTAGATTCCACAACAACTGTTGGTCGGTAATCGAATCCGGGGCTTCCACGTTATCAGATGTGCTAAACCACTGCGCCACGGAGGCATTCCAAGTTAGAGTCGTGTGGTGCTTAATATATGTCGCACCTGTACCCTTCATGTCTTGGAATCAGTTGCACACAAAATATTAGTTGCAACAATAGGTACCGACTTACTAGTAGAAGATATAAATAATTTCTTCATCAATAAAAAAATTCTTTATTAAGGTACAAAAATGATTTCTCTTTGTTAAAAAATGTTAAATACGAAACACTATGGTAAAATATAACGAAGTTTTTTCTTTGTGCCGCAAGCAATAAAATAATTAACCATCGCAAACAAACTTATAATTAAGGAACTTTTAAAAACCTTAGGGCCAGTAAGTGAGTTACTGGATACGGGGTCGGGATTCAATAAAACGGGCAACAAAAATTAGATTCCTCTGAGGGAGCGCTGGGAGGCACTTTTTGCCCTTTGATGTCGCTTAATGAAGTTCACCTCTTTCTCGTCGAGAGCGTATAGATGTCGCTCTGAAAAGTTCGTTAAAATATTACGGGCTCAGTCAGACTTTAATGGAACCTTTAGTGTTTCTACTATTACATCATTTTAAAATGAAACTCATTGTTCTGATCGCAGTGTATTTTAAATTAAAAATGCATTTTTATTTTAAACAAAATGTTGTTTCTCTATCGGCTGTTAGTTGAGAAATACCAGTATTGCTTGGAGCACTTTTCATTTATGTTTCTGGTATACCGTAGATTTACAAGCGTATAATTTATAATCAGCACCGAAAAGGCTTTACTTGTGAGTAATAGGTAAGTAATAATTCCACGCTTAATGTAGACAGTGTCAGTGGAGCAATTTGGAGCAGCAAATAGCCTGAGGCGTGTCGAGGGACGTTTGGTCCGTCGTACTGGATGTAAAGTTCCACATTCGTCTTTTGTATTGTCTACATTACTAATAAAATAATGTATTAAAAAGCTTCTTAACACGAGATATGGTAATTTTTTCATGGTTTTCTTTTCGAATCTGCGGTAATTTCGTTGGTTATTGTATTCTTAGTTTTCCTGTTTCACAAGAAAAGTATAAAGCAACGTTTAGAGGAACAACAAAAAAAATAAAAAGTTGAACGCTTATTATTTTATAGAACTTTAAAGGATTTAAATTACGAGTCCCATAAATGTAGTGTTAAAAATAATTTACATTGACAAACACTCATCTCATCAGTAAATATATTCTTCTTGCTACGAATATATGTTATCCGGTAACTTTGCAGCGTTAAAAGAAAAGATAACTTAAAGTTATATCTAGTGTATTACAATAAATAATATTATTGAATTTTAAATCTTCATTGAATATTAATAGGTAAATTCTTTATCCCTCTTTACGTTTATTGGTAGCATACGGTAAATTAAAATAGTTGCTTCATGGACTGGATTGTTTTTTATCAATTTTGTCGAACGTTATTTTAGATAATATATCTAGGTTTAATTTTCTTGCAACAGATGTGTTTGGCGGGATGTAAATATTACGGTAAAGTTAATATATTTTATAAATAAATTCTCACAGATAGTTTTTTCTTTTATAATACACGATGTGTGTCGAGTTGTTGCTGGTTAAAAAAATAAACTTTCTCCATTTACCCTCTACTAGAGAAGAGATGTGTTTCTTTGACGTTATCATCAATTTAGCAGATCAAGATACGTCAATTACACAGATTGTTTCTCAATATTTTCAATTAGCGCTTTATTAGTTAAATGGTAGTAAACACCATTGCTCAACTGAACGAATTTGTGGATCTTATAGTGTTACTAGCTGTTAAAAAAATAGAAAAAAAACGCGCAAAGTTAAAAAAAATAATTTTTATAAATTTTAATAATAGTACTATTAACTTTGTCGTGAAGTAACATCCTTGCAGATGGTTACGAAATGCTTAGTGTCTTTGTTTACAATATAAAATTAAGTAGATGACCAAAGTAATTGAACTAAAGAGGAAGGTTTTTATAATATATAAAGTTATATTTTACGTGTAACTATATAGAAACGTTTTATAAAAAAAAAAAAAATTTAATGATGAAAGTGGAACAAAACATCTAAAAATTATTAATTGTTAGAACGGCGAGTGCTAAACTCTATGTTAAGAGTTAATTGCTTACCGATGAATCCAGCGGCTTTAACGATGTTTAATTGGTTTTTTTTTTGTTTATGTTAACTTTACATAATTTCTTTTTTAAGTCGTCATTAACGTTGAAAACATAAAGGAATGTAAATTGATGGAAGACTTTTCTATTCTTAATAGCCATTATGGCTTCTTAATAACCTTTTAAAAACTATAATGACATAGAAAAAGTTGATGCACAATGGCGTCATAATAAAAAAAAAACTCTCTTAAACACTGACTTTAACTTGCATAACATAATGTCTTAGCGATTAGAAATCAGCGATTGAACAGGTACTTAAGCAAAAGGCAGATGTCAAACGTTTAAAGAAATGTCAATCCTTAACCGTCCCATGAGTACATTCTTCGACGCCCAACCTGACAACACAACTATTCTCCTAAACCAAAATCTTCATTATTTGTCAAAAACATAAGCAAAAAGATAAATACATTTGTGGGTGTTACAATTTCAATGACAGTATTGAATATAAGACGCGTTTGTTTTGTATCAGATAAATGTAACTTAAGTATATATTATATTATTTAATTAATTAAGCCATGATTTGACTACAAAATATATGATTAATAAAGATTGCATTAATAAAACGCTCGATAATAAGAAATCGAAAAGGAAAAAGGTTCAACCCTTTGTGTTTTCAAGCAAGAAATAATCTTTAGCAATACGTATTAACTTGTTTTATTTCATACTCTACAACGAAACGTCAAACGGATTTTAATGTTTTGTAGAACACAAAGACAGGAACTCCACTACTCCAAGAGTTCGGCGTAAATAGAGAGACAGCTGACAATGATGTATTCAAGATTAGTTACGATTTTACAATAATAGTTTGTTATTGGGGACTTGCATTTCGCAAATTTGATTTTCTTTTGATACGTTTCGAGTGAGCAATTAAAGTTAACAAATTATTATTAACATCAATCACTTCAGGAATCGTGCGTAATGTGTAACAATTAAAAGTAGATTTCACTGGTTACAATTATCCAATTAAAATCATATGTACCACTCAGGCGTTCACTTCGACCGTTAAACAGTTTAAAAAGCTCAGTAGCTTTATCTGTAGACTTTCTTTGATCATCATTATCATTTAACACTAGGTTTACCGACACATTTTTATGGTTTTCGTTTCGAGTCTGTAGTAATTTTGTGCATTATTGTATTGTTATTTTTTCTGTTTTATTATAAAATGTATAGAACAATGCTGCTAGAGACAGTATAAAAAAATAAAAAATTAAACGTATACGAAATTTTTTGACTACGGTTGTTCCGTCAAAATGACGGCTCCGGTAAATCTAGTGTTAACTATTGCAGGATATGAAAAATATTGTCCCGCTTGACATATTATTTAAATATATACTTTTACGTTTTTTACATATTTAATCATAATTTTATTGAATCCTATTTAATGTGACGACGAGTAGTAAATAATTAGGAAAAATTAAAATTATTTTTGTAAATTGGACTGCTGTATTTTTCCATTTTCGATGTTATAGTATTTCCAGTACCTATAACTCTTATAAAATTACTTGTATTTTACTTAATTACTGAAACATGTTATAATAATATTCTTAATAACTCATTGTAATAACTTCAATTAACGTACGTTTATGTCTAAGTTATTATGATAAAAATGAAAAAAATATCAATTTACATATTTCTTCATCAATACACGCGATAAATGCCCGAGACACACAAACGGATACATCATTTTAACCAATGCAAGTGAGAATAAATAAATGAATATCCACATAATCAATTTAATTAAAGTTACCTTAATAAACGTCCGCAAAAATATGGTAGCTGCATTGACACGGGCATAACTCGCGGATCGCGTGCGCGCCGGCACTTCACGGTACTGAAGCTGATGACAAAAATTATCCCTTAGCGGCCAATTCTGAGAACTTTGCTTCTTCTTTAAATTAAAAAAAACCATATCTGTCATTAGGTGGCCATTTTTTATCTGTGACCAAATTTGTGTCATCATTGTGTTTCGTATTGTAACGATGCGCGAGATTTTGTTTTAAATGTAATGTTTTCTTTTATACAGATATTATACTTTGTATGCTTTACTTTCATATTTATAACGTGTAGGTAAACCTCACCTATTTTTCTCTTACTTCAATTTATTTTAAAAGTTACTAGAATAAAATAAAATGGCGGCACAGTAAAGTTAAAGAACTACATTATTAAATGACGTCAGGAATTGAAATACATATCTATATAGTAGTAGGCAAAATAAACTGCCAAAAATCTATCCTCTCTGAAAACCGTTCAGCTATGAATGATTATTATATAATTTATAATTACAATATTTGTACTTTTCTCAGTCAGCCATGGTAAACTATGATTTTTAAACATTGTTTCCGAAGAACGCTTTAATAAGATATGAAAAACATGAAATCTTAATAAAAATAAAAGTACTATTTATTAAACATTTATTGTTAATCCATTGTTTTATGACTGATTCGAACAAAATTATACAATACACTTCCACGGTTCTTTGACAGTTTGTTAATTTACTTTATCGTAGCTTTCTTCATCTACAATATTTTACTCAATTAATATTCATTTAAAATATTGAATGAAACAGCTGAGAAATACAAAATCACCTAATTCACACAATCAATAAAGCATGGGCCAACGAAATATCATGCGAAAATTTAGCATAAATTATAAATAATTATGCAAATCGCTATATATGCGCCATTTACTAATGAAGTATGATTACCATTTGTGTTTTAAATATCTAACGGTTCTGTTGAAATAGATGTGAAAAACATCACTTTAGTTTTAAGTATTTTGGCTATTGATATAAAAAAAATATGCAATGTTACAGTTAAACTTCATTATGCCATTATATATCGTGTATGTTTTGAAATGTAGATTATAATATGTCGCCGTAAGCTAAAGTCACTGACCAAAGGAAAAATACCTTTTTAAGATGTTAGTATAATTTTCTATAATTGGTATCCAATTTGAACTTATAGACATAAATAACTATTCTGTACTGCCACATAACAGAATATGATTATATTTTTTTTGCGTGCAGAACATCTGGCAAAAGATAAAATCGCACCGATGCTAAATCTCACAAACAATTAATAAATCTCGTTTATTGTCAAGTGACCATTTATTTTGTGGGATTGCTAAATTGTCTTTAATTAATTCTAATTGAGAGTCCTTTTCAAGTTGTTTGCGAGGAGCGTTTATTGCAAACGCCCGCATCAATACTTTGTAGAGTAGTGAAGACCCACATGCCTGTACACTTTTAATTTCACTCGAAAACCGAACGTCCATTAAATAAATAATTGGATTCTGTGAATGAACAATTTGTACAAAAATCTAAATGTTTTAGGAATAACTTTAACGCCATATCCTGTTTACTTTCAGAAAGCGTTTGAAACCAAATGGTTACATTTCCTCACGTACTAATTTCATTTCGAGAACTATGTGAACGAAATTAGCTTTCGATAACGTAGTGTAGGTTTACTTCCAATGAAAATTTCCCATGGAAGTAACAGGACCGACGGGTAAAAGGTACTTTTATAAATAACATTTCACTCTTACATTTTTTAGACAACTTTTTGACAACCCGAGGCAGTTTGTGGTTCTACCATCATAATACTACGCTACCGTTGCCCGTGATATAGTATTTCATTAGTTAGAAATCCGGCGAGTGTTTTTCCGGGCTTCCCGACGCATCTACAATGGCGCCTCTTCCGGTCAGGTTCCCGCCGAAACAGAAATAAACTGACCCAGTTGCGCGGGCGTACGTCCGGCCCGCTCACGCTACGGCCGCTTTCTGCATTTCCGGATGGCATGTCATATTTTATACTTTACGATTTCTGTAACATTTTCTGTCAAACAAAAAAAACGTAGGCATTCATTTATCGGTTCTTTAACTTTATCTAATGATATATCTAATTCATAAAGGAAACGCAATAAATATCGCATATCCTCACCTCAAGACTAAAGTTACGTACATCACGAAATTTAACAACAAATTGATAATAAACTAGTTTATACAATAATAAAAATATTGTAAATGGGTTGTAAGTAAATTGAACAACTTGTATTATTTACTTGCATTAATAATTTAACAGAACTTTTTAAGACAATTTAATAGTTTTATTATTACAATAGATTCAACAATCAAGTCTCTTACACATTTTATTCGTATCAAGTTATATGGCACACTAAAGTCATCACCTCTTTTTTTACACCGTTTATAGAAAACAAATTAAAATTAAAAATATATGTACGGTACAAAATCATAAATAACAAACACGGTTATTGCATCCTGCTATTGCTTAGGCAAATGAAACGCTGGATGGCCATACGTGGGTACGATGGGAGCAAGGCGCTGAAAACCTGATATGTAATAGAAATCCTATAAACTCGAACAGAACTATGTCCGACAGTGGACTACCAGAAGATGAAGATAATACATAGGAATATACTTCTCTCTTCCATTGGACTACACTTCTTTTACTATGAGTATACTTGACTACTCGATTTATACCTTTTCATTATATCCATCTTTTAAGTAATTAAGGGTAAGTATCGACTAAAGATTTTTGGTGCAATGGTACATAAAATTTTACTTTGTGCATGGTATAGTATATTTGTCTACCATTTCATCACGTAGTATATGACGTCGATGGAGTAGTGATTTTTGCAAAGGTTTAAAAAGCAACTATATCGTATTAATAAATTTAGGAAAGAGAATGAACATTATATGAACATTTTTTACGACAATTAAGTGTCTTAGTGAGTCACAGCACTGGTATATAAACTTACACAACCGAAGTTTTTGGAGCGGAAAGGGGCATGAGGTGTGTTGCCGCCATACTATGACCTTGTCGTCGCATCAATGTATATGCAACTTTATACCATATAAGTAGAGTCGTATATCACGGGCCACATCGTGACTTATTCCTTTAGACGCAGGAAATCAAGCGGTTAATTATTTTGCTATGTATGTATAAATATTTATATATATGCAAATGCACTTTGTTATTTATTGACCCTGTCTGTAAATTATATATATGTATTTCAATATCTTTCAATTACAAATAACGTTTAATGGTAAATATTAATTTATACTAATAGCCATTTCATAAGAATGTAAGTATGATATTTTTCATGCATAATAGTCAAATATCCATGTCGGTCTAGAAAAGTACGTAAATTACACATTTTTTGTTAGCAAAATTATTGTGACTAGTTCTACGTAATATACGAAGACTTTAAATGCTTTTTAAGGACAAACTTCGCGAATGTATTCCCCTGCTGCCAAGGTATGATCTACAGCTTATCAAAAATTTATTACACATACGGCGCTAACAGCTTGCTTTTGCAAATATACGAAAATACATGTAAAATTGTTATAACGTGTTAAAATCTAATCAGGAAACTGTGAAATAGTTTTAAAAACTAATAACAACTAGATCGCGCATAGTATATAATAACAATTGCACAAGTATTTTCATAAAGCACAAGTTAAAACATACGCACAATGTAGGAGTGTTCGCGTATCGTAGCGCTGGGCACGGAGCGCGGGCGTCTAGACGCGACTCCGCGCCGGAAGTTGTTGTTACAAAATTAATGCGGCTCTAATTAAATAACAAGCCACCGCTCGCCGACCGCCATTTCGTCGTTACTGTCAAAATAGAACTTCTGTGTGGAGACGGTGGGACTGTGCGAACGGTGCCGCACGTCAACGTCTCCAAATCATCCGCCGTAAATATGTTTTTCTCATTAAATATCTGTCGTATATTTCCGTTCGTAGTTTTTCCTAGCATTGTTTAAGTTTTACTAATCATGTTGATATACATGGACAACATAGTATTTGCAATTTTGAATATTTAAAGGCATTATTTAAATATAATAAATCGACTAAAATATAATGTTTCCAAAATTTTAAAGGAAAATTGAATCCTATTATTTTAATCAGATTAATTAAGTACCCTTATTGAAACAAAATCTGTCTTGAGGTCAATAACCTGAATTTTTGTCTGGCCTTGCCTAAGGCGGATTGCCTCAGAATTTAGGAGTGCTCTTAGATAATGTTACAGGAAGTGTGTAAAAAATCTATATTTATCATCCACAAAGACCATTATTGTCACTTGTTAGAACAAAAATTGGTCTCACACGAGATAAGGTCGCGGTACGTTTGTCGGCAAAGATCAAAGGGCAGGCACGCGACGTTCGGAGAACGAGAGGTCCGCGGTTCGATTCCCCGGACTAATGGGGAACCGATACGTTGTATTGCGTTAGAATTCTCGGAATGGAGACAAAAACAAATATCCTCTAAAAATGTTGCGCAAAACAAAATATTGAAATTTAAATGCAATCGACGTTCTTGGTGGGATACAGGACATGTAAAAATATATTTTATTGAAAATAGCAATGAAAACTAAGAAATCTCGAAGAGGAATTTTACCTTATACATCATTGTAATGTATAAGGTAATTCCTCTTATGTGTATCTAATTTTGAGATCAATATGAAATTAACAATGCAGTTTTCAACCTTTCCGCGATTTTATCTGATGTTAAGTGACAATGACACCCTAGATGGTGAAACGTGTTCCCCAGAATTATTCAGATTCTCACATGTACGACTGCCAGTACAAACACAACAATGCTATTATAGCGATAGATTAAGATTTAACATTAAGAATGGAGCCAGGCGGGTTCGAAAAACCCTTCCACCATCCAGACTCCACTACACACTATATTGCTTAAATAAAGTATGCCGGGCTTACAGTCTTGTACAATACCTCTACTTTTCTTAAGTTATTCGCCTCGTCGCTTAAAGAGCGTAAATTTTTAATTAAACAACCAGTTTCATATGTTACTCTCATGAGTCATAGATAACAAATATTTATTGTATAATTGAATTTAATGCAATATAATATATTATTTTAATTCAATTTAGTTTAATTATTATACAATAAAAAGTACTCACTCGTACCTTTTTGAAATAAAAAATAGAATACTAATTATCGCTATTATATATATATATATATATATATCTAAACTTGGTGTATGTTCTCAGTAAATTCGTGTATGTTTTTACTATTTTTCATATTGATAATTCTTTTTCATAAAACTCCTTGTGCTCGAATCTTTCAAACAGATTATTCGTTATTTTCATGTATAGTTTGCCATGTTAATATCTGATATAGAGACTAATGCTGACGCGCTCTTGTGAACTCCCTGGGGTTAGATTAAACGCTACATTAGTGGCTAATGGATCTGCTTTATTGACACAGCAGCTGTAATTAGATATCTTCATCTACAATTGTTTTTTTTTAATTTATGAAAATACCGAAATATAACAATATGTTAGTTAAACTGTAACAATAATTCATCTATATACGTCGTTCGAAAAGATGACTAATATAGCCCAATCTAGAAATTTAAGTCTTTGTGCACTGTACATGTGAGTTCATTAAAATGCGAGGTCTCGTTGATAATGCTTTATGTACCTACGATTTTGTCGTTACATTTATGCAATAATACTTCAGTTGAGCGTAGTAAGCATTATTAATATTAATTCCTTAGAGAAACAATACTTTTTCACGAAAAAATTAAATCGAAACTAAATAATTATATTAAAAGAAATCCAAATTTCAAGTAGTTATTAACAGTAGCTAAATCTAGCCTATTTCCTAGCTTATAGGGTTGATTTTTATATTTCTTACTATTGACTCTGTGGTATTGGTTTCCTAATAAATAATTCAAAAATTCGAACCAGTTTGTGAAAAGCTTTATGTGACAAACATACAAAAGTATAAAGAGAAATGTTCGTCAAATTGAGAACCGTTTTGTGTGAAATTGAGAACTATGGATATAGATACCTATAGACAACTGCGGGAACCATTATAGAATAAATAAAATCTATTTTGATTTATATCAAATACTTTAGTGTTTAGTTATTTTAAATATATGCGCTGCATATTTTTTCCACAATTCCGGGCAAAACTCAGTATATACTTATACTCGCTGACTTTTACGACGACCAATTTTTAGGAACTCTACAGAATGGATAGGAAACCTTTTAAATAAGTAATGTAACAGTCAGCAATAACAAAAACAAAAAAACTAAAAATCCCGTGTGGCATACGACACCTCAGAGGATGTTGCGGTGTCCACTTCCCCCGTGTGTTGATCACACCACGGGATGTTGCAGAAACTACGCTTCAAACATTTTGTGTATATTTTCAGTTCGATTCTAGTGATGTTACAACATTACTGTGTAAACATTTATAACTTAATGCCGTGTTTGTAAACATTTCAGTATGTTAAAATGTAGCATTTAATTGTGCGTAAATAGCCATTGCTTACATACACGTTATTTTTAAAGAAGAATTACGTGAATAGATGTTCGGAACTTTAAGCACCCACAAAGCATAATTTCTTAATTTGTACAAATCTAATTTTTATTTGTTCCTTTTTTTATATGACTTCATAATTTTTAATAAAAGTATTTAATTCTGGTAATTATTATTTTGTTACACAAAGTTAATCCTGAAAATATAAAAAATAATAACTTTTAAAGGTGGGAAAATAGAAAAGACTTATAATTTTATTTTAAATATCTGTTGAACCTTTGTGGTGCATTTTTTCTATTTATTTTTATTGTCAATATTATTTTTTGGAGAAACTGTTAAAAAAGAAAAAAATTTACTATAATCAGTGCTTCCGAAAACTCTATGTAAATAAAAGTTTGAAAGTTACACTTATCGACATTATTATAGCGACTAGTTGGTATTAATACCGCAAATATATTACTACACTCACTGTTCTAAATTACAGTATTCTCTTCGTCAATATGTCATAAAGCTTGCTGCTGTATTTAAATAAACTGATCTACCACGAAATAATATAGTTATTTATCTATTACCGGATGATTTACCATCTAAAAGGTTTTCGATACAACCTGATCAGTCAGTTACCTTAGTAACATTATCTGGGTTGGCGTGTCAAGAGCAGTTTTGTACGCTTAACGAAGTGGAAAGCGAGTTTCGTATGTCCCGTGAATTATTAATCGATTATTTTGAACTTTATTTTAATATTTCTATAACACAAAGTAGCTTTGGAGTGATTAAACTCTTTTTATTTCGTGACAACACATGTATGGCCTCTGATGCTAGCTAAATGATTGAACCTTTAAGTTTGTCATTGTTGTCATGCAAAGTACATTTTTACCATTATTGAAATTGCCAGATTAGAAATCTGTTGACAAGGATTATATTAATATAATGCTCATTGCTTGAATCTGAAGAAATAAAAAGCCAATCAGATTATTAAAAACATAAATTAGTGTAGCGAATGTGATCAAGACAACTCTTTGCTGTAGTCTCGAGATTATTTTAAAATGTTAGCTAATGTAGAGTTAAGTGTTAATATAAATTCTGATGATATGATATATTTCACAAACTTTAAATATCAGTAAAAAGTTATAAATTCCAAAATAAAACTCTTAAAAGCCCGATAAATACAGTAAAAATCATTGTATTTATTTAATTTAATAAATATGAACAAAAAGTAAATTATATTATAATTCCAAGTTAATAACGAGAACAACTGGAATCATCGAAAGCAAACATACTGCAACACTGTATTTTAATAAGTGATTTTATTGGCATTATCGCTATGCGAAAACAAAGCTGCAAAGCTATTTCTGTGTTAGCAAGCTCATGTGTTGACACAAGAGAATTCTCATGAACAGCCTAACATGTTGACTCAAATAAACACGTGTGGCAACACTGGCGCGGTGTTAATGCCCGACGCACACCGAGTGGTTCATTCATAATGCAGTTTGAATGGAGCTCGACGAAAGCTTCTCGCCCACTCTGCGAGCCTGGTACTGCGGCCGGATCGGTCGGCGGACATGTTGCCCGATTCGCCGCATGATGACCCTTGTTGCCCATTGACGATAACCCGATTAATTTCAAAAATAGCCTTTAATGGAAGCTTTGTTCCTACATAATTGATGTCCGCATACAATACAACTTACGTACGTGACGTAATAACTTAGACACTTTTTCAGTTAGTCGTGTTTTTATAATTTCTTATGCGTGACACTAAAACACGTTTACGTAATTTATTGGATTATTTTTAAATTCGCTTCACACTAAACACAATGAAAAAACTACGTAATATAAATTAGTGTTGTGAAGTTTCAATTAAAATAATGAAGGATTATCTATTTTATAGCGCCTAAATTATCAAAACTTCGTATAAAACGTAGGCGGAGTGGTATTGAATGAGCTTTAAGTACTTTTTGTTTTAAGTTTTAATGAATTTCGATTTATCATTCAAGAATATGAAAGCATATAATATAAACACGATAAATTTGTATTTCTAAGATCTCTTGATAACGATATTAATAATATTAACAACTATTTACTGGTCCAAGTAGAAAGCCGGTTATACATTATAGAATAATATAAACTGTAACGTTCTATTAAAAAATATTTTAATAAAAATTTTGTAAAAATTTATATTTTCTGATTTACTCTTAACGTTTTATGTTAACGTTAATGAATAATAATTTAAAGAGAATTAACATATTTTATATGCATTTAGAATAAAGAAAAAAAATATTAATATTAAATATATGGTTATATACCGGTATGTTGTTTATTCTTAAAACAATGTAAGGCCAAATGCTTCTTCGTCATTATAAGTTACGTCGGATAGACGTTAGTTACCAAGGCGAATAAACTCATAACAAATAATAGAAATATTGCTTTGCTATATTAGAACAGGTGATGAGTTGACTAGGTCCCGTTATTGCGGTATATTAACTTCAATACAAAGAAAATATAAAATAACCGCACAACATTTTTTGAATTTCATTACATGTGTTTCATTTGTCCGTAAATATTTTGACAGGAGTATCTATTATAATAAGGAGGTAGGTGTATTGCTACGCGGTATTGTTTACTATGAAAATTGTGTAATAAGTAATTATGTAAACGTGCAGATTTTTTTAAATTAAGGTTACTGCTTTTTATAATCAAATTAATATGTTGAACTGGCAGTCATTAATTAATTTGGACTTGCATTAAAATAAGAACCTAACAAAACTCTCAATAATATTTAAATTAAAACGATAAAGAATTGGTTTTTTTTCATTGAAAATTGTTTCTTAATGCTCAATCCTTACTATATTTTGTTAAGAAATTATCAAAATACAAATTAATAGCCACATAAAATAATTTTACTTACTATATTAACAAAATTTCTAATTAAATTTCAAGCGTACCGTTAATTATGAAAATAATAGTTATGAATAGCAAAATGAAAAAGTAATTAACGTAAATCTAAAAAATGTGTATACTGTAATTAAGAGACCAGTAAGTAAAAAATCCTGTCACCAAACAGGTTATTCTTTATAAGTTAGGTGAATGAAATGAAACCTGTTTTAAGTTGATCTTTTTGCAACTGGAACATCTCATTTTACTTCCAAATTTAACGTTCAATAGCATGTCGACGACTTGTTACAAGAATGGTTATGTTTAAAATTACACAATATTATATGTAATGTTGTATAATGTAAGACATTCATATAGCATGTAATAACGATGCAATATAAAAGTACATCGTGCATGTAAAACCGTAAAATGGGTGGGATCGTGGTCTGGCCTAAATCATATAACGTAAAAAAATCCCTTTTCATTGACTATAAAATCCTTCTCTGGTAGGCTTTTGAAACAATAAATATCTGAAGTTTTATAGTGTAAAGTTGCTGCTTATTTGTGTTATTATAAAGTTATATGTAAAGTTATCTTACTATCATTGTATGAACTGTACACACTTTATACAAAGTATTGAAGGAGAAAATAAAATAAACATAAGGGAACATGAAATAAAACCTTTAGTCAACATTCATTTACAGCCTAATATACATTTTATTAGTCGTCATTTACGTTCATCCATGTTTAAAATAAACGTATGTAATAAAGCGCTAAACATCAACGCTACAGAATTTATAAACCCGAATTTGAATATATTGAGAGCCTAACAGCAGGTAAATATTTTTTTAAAGTGTGTTATTTTTTTTTAATTTGACAATAATTTAATCGCGTCGAACTGCAGTTTGTTATTCGCGCTGCGTATCTGGAAGCGTCGCCGCATCTAAATGGATTCTTCGTCACCTCGGCTTGCTGGCAACGCACTTTGCATACAAATAGCACCTCCGACGCCATACGATTATACTGGAGCACGTACAAAAATCATATTTTATACACCTGACGCGTAATCTGTCCTTTTTTAACAACAGAGAAGGATATTTCAATAGTTACCGGTAATCGTAGAGTAAGACAGATTCTTTTAAGTATGGAAAACAACTGTTACTTTTTTTTAAAAACCTTAAAATGACAAGATTTTTTTACATTAATCGTGTAAGTATTACTTTATAATGAAAAAGCATTTGTTATAGATGGTTAGAAAACTTTATTACAATATTGATAGGAAATACTTCACTTTACTGTTATATGTTTATAAATAAACAATGATTATATTTAGAGTGTACTTTCTTTGTAAAACGACACACATATTGCATATTCTAGCACTCGCGTGTCCAATAAATTCGCGCATTCATTTCAAAGTTTGAGTCCTAAATATGATTTATTATCGCAATAAATCTGTTGCTGACTCGTTATGATACTCAAAAGACGTTTGTGAGGCTGCCAACTAGCAACGGCAAATGACTGCTCGCACTTTCCGCGACGCTTCTATGCTTACTTGCTAAACTACTGTCATTTAAGTGTATAATTAGAAAACTTTAATTATCGACTTTATTCTTAGATGAAACATTTATTACAAAGTTTGGGTGTTATTACTCTTATTAATAAGAAATACGTGTTTTGGTTAACATTAATGTCATTACTGTAACAAATGTTCTGTATATTAACCCTTTGTGCTCGAGCGACACCTTTTACATGGTATATACATGGTATATAATGTTTCACGTGGCATCTCAAAATGCGAGGAAAAATATATTTTTTCTTGATGTATATGAAGATATTATATTCAAATATAATATTTTCGAATGTTAATTACCACGTACATTCAATTTATGTTATCTTAAAGACAATTGTTATAAAATTGATTCGAGTTAATGGAGCAATAATGTGATCCAACAAAAATATTCGTCGAGCGAAAAGGGTTAAGATTCATTAAAAATATATTCTCTATAGTGAAGTTTATTTGAATAGTCTTAACAGCTATTTAAACAGCTCTTGGCTGTATAAAAATATATATAAGATAAATATTTTACAATATCCAAGAACTGTATTAAAATTATTACAAAATTTTAAATTGTTGTAAAATATGTAATACTAAAAATAACATTTTATCAAAATTCATTATGTAATACTGCGAATCAAGTCTGTTGTTTTTCAAGGCAAATGAAAATATGCGCATGCGCAGATCCTAGTGGCGCCATCTGTAATTTTTTTAGTACTTTGTACGATGGGTCTCTTTTAGTTTCAGTTTAAAGCGACAGATGGCGCAGTAACAAATGTGTTAACATTCCAAAAGATGGCGCTATAATTTTGTTTTTTTCAATCTGTCTTAAAACTAATTAATAACTATTTAAACATATGAATTAAAAGTAAATATTATTTTATAGCTTAAAATGAAATTGAACTGATCATTTAAACTGACCTTGTTCCTGACAAATTCTCTCTAGTCCTGAATTGGAAGCACTACCCGCACTGATAGACGACACAATTTTAGGTTTTTTTTTTCAATAATTATAAACTATTTAAGTTTATATAAAACAATTTCAAATCTTTTATAATGAATACAAAAGTATGTAAGACTTTTTAATATCTTGGAAATGATAATCGAAAATCAGGCATTAATTGATGTTGTCACTTGAATATATATAAACTTATATTTGAGGTCTATTATTGATAAAATAAGCGCTAAATTCAGTATTGGAGTAAACTAATGGTTGCATTTAGTTAGTATAAATATTAACATTTTTACATAAAACAATTGAAGTTATAAATGTCAAAAAACTTGGTACACTCTAATAGGCAAAGCATTAAAAAATCTATGTAAGTCTCTCTATGATTTAAATTTTAAAAGTGTTTGTGGTGATAACAAATACAAGTATCTACCTAGTACCCAGTACCTAACTCTTCCTTAATCATGCTTAATATAATCGGTTTATAGGGAGATAATTACCATTCTAAGAAAAACATTAGTACAACTAAGGCAACATAGGCGTAGAAACATTTGTTTTCTTATAAACCAATAAAAATTAAAAAGTCCAATGATGTTAAAAAAAAAGATACATCCAAAATAAAATCTTACATTGGGAAAAACATGTTCGGCACTGGCGTGGCTATGACGTCACGGGGTGGGGTGGTGGAGGCGGCGAGGCGTGGGAACCACGCGGCAGGTGCGCACCGGCCACTGATCCTGAACCAACACACCTATCCAACTCACGCACACAAGGGCACAACGTCCGTTATTGAGAAAGTTCCGCTTTTCCAACAGCCTCTCGTTAATAATTATCTGGACTAGGATTGAGCACTGCGAGATAGTGACAATTCGCGGAAGTCTACGGAAATATGTGCGTTATTCTATATATCTACAAAAGCTGCAACCATATTCAGTGATCAAAAAATAAGATGTCTACGATATACTTCTGTCGTAATCTTTAATAAGTATTATTGCCTTTGATTTTGGGAATCAAATTTTGTTCGACTTATTAATTTGTGGGAGATTAATCAATTTGCATTTATAAATTCATTTACCAATTACATCGCCTAAAGATTACATAGTTGCATTAGTGCTCCCATTATTTAATATGTAC
>DWQX01003168.1:0-18803 GCA_018245475.1 Pharmacophagus antenor
ACATAACAAGTTCCCTATTTAATAAGGTAAATAAATAATTTGTAGAGCACTAACTTTTGGAGTTTTATTAAATATTGCAATTTTTTCAAGGTGGTCTCAAAATTTTGGCCGGCAGTGTACATTTGACCTTTTATTTATACTGCTTGTGGCAACATTGTTCTATACATTTTATTGCAAAACCACAAAAATAAGAATACAATATTACACAAAATAACTACAGACTCGAAAAGAAACCTATAAAAATATTTTGGTAAATCTAGTGTCAAATTTGGTAAATACGTCCTTGGCGCAATACCTTACTGGTTATCTTGTATCAAGGTTGTCCATGTTTCTATTCCGATATTTGTATGATTTTAGGGTTTTTTGAACCCTCAATGTCAATCAGCCGTCTTAACACAACTGCTGTATTCCATCAGTCATACATGTAGCTTCAAGATCTATGGTCTCATAATTACTTAACATTATGGATGATATTGAAGTCGTTTTAGTTGTAACCCATCACCGATAAAAGAAATTGTTGTAAATCAATGACATTTCCATGTGGTTCTGTAATTTCTTTTTCGACTAGCTTAATTCTTAAAGTGTACAGGTGAATTTTATTATTCTTTTTTTAAAATTATCGTGACCTCACAAAAGACCGCCCCTAATCCCAGGAGAGGAAAAAAAATTGGTTTTTGTAACAAAGCAAATATTAAATTACGTAGACATGGGAATTTTGTTATTCTCATTAGCATTACCTAGTCTCGTTTTTCGAGAAACTAGGTTGATTCAATAGTTTCTAATTAGTATCGACACAGCTACGAACCACAAGTTTTTAATTTGTTTGAATAAATTAATAATTACTGGCTTTAGTTAATTACTGATTGTTTTAAAAGTATTTCATTCGAATCGCATATGCCTTCGTGAGTTTCTAGTTCGTAAATGAAATATGGATATTTATAGATTTATACTGCGATTTTCTAAAACAATGTTTCCAAATATTATTTTTTCCTTTAAAGAAAATGATATACTTTCACTGTTAATTACTTAAAATTAGAGAAATCAGGACATCGTCATCTTCGTCTATACAGATACGTAAAGTAAAAATAATAATAAAGAAGATAATATCTTCTAGATGTTGGCTTTTTAAACATTGAAAAGCTTACATGGCAGAGAATTGATATTGGTGTTATTATTATTTCTACAGTAAAAAATTTTCAATAAGTGCTGATACTGCGCCTCTAAGTTCCGTGATAAAGCTCGCACTTAGGAAATAAATACTAGACACGCGACGGCGTTGCAAGCTCGCGCCGTTTAGGAAAGTTATTGTCGGTACTTAACCGCAAATAAATCGTGTGCACCGTATGCACTGCTATAGAATCAGGGATTGCAACATTTTCATCATGCCCGTCTATATTAATTGTATAGTTATCTTCCATTTTTATTTTTTATTTATCAAACGAAATATTATTCAACTTAAATTAAATGTAAAGTGTATATGAACGTAGGTGGTGGAGTTTGGATGGTGGTAAAGTTGTTGTATTCGCCTGGTTATCTACCAATCATATATTATTAATCTGTCACCGTGTGGATGAATAACAGAATTTTTTTTAAAAGAGGACATTTGACTTACAGACTTTTAAATTTACTTTACTATCAGAAGTTTATTCCTTACAGACCATAGAAAATACTTTTCATTCATACCGTTGTTGTAGTAGTAATAAATAATATGAACTCCTATAGTTTTCTTTGTTTTAGTGAGTCATGCCTAACTGGTCAAGCAGCAAGTGTACAAGTGGGTCACAAGACAAGTAGTAAAAGTTTCTAGAAAAGATTTTTAGTAGTTACTTTGAAACTTTGTTACTTATCGGACGTGAATTGTTTATCCTTTACTTTTTTTTAACATTTTTTTCTCCCACTGACAATTATTGTCATTATATGTGATAATATTACTATGAAGCAATTATTTTCTAAAATCAAAATTATCCCATAATCAACAAATAACAAGTTAAGGTATTATCTAAACGTGGATACAATTGACTACAAATCTGATAATTAGATGCCTTGTTACACTTATACCTATACTAGAACATATCACGAATATCTGTTGAGTAATAACTGTTATATTAGTATAAAAGTATTATAATTAATTGTTATTGTTTTTTATTCCGCTAATTTTCAACTATTGTACAAATAGGTAGCAATTCGAACACAAAGCGAGCAATGCGACGGAACAAACGTAATAATGTTTAAATGAAAATTTGTCAGCTTCTCCTACAAAAAGTAACAATCGTTCTGAATTCGAAATAGGCTAGGGTGACAAACAAGCGGGCCGACAAAAATGTATATTGCTAGCGAAGTGCAAGCTGTTTCAAGACACGTACATTGTCGCCGTAATGATGCTTTTAGGAACGTCTAAATTGCAACAATGTGTAAAGTTTTACAATTTTGCACACAATATTTGAAATTCTAGACCACTTATTTCCTAGACCAATTTTATTAAGAATAAATAAACATAGAAATTTTGAAAGGAAATCGTAGTTGAGGTTCACAATACTGTATCATTATCTTAATTGATATAAACTTATTATAAAACTTAAAATTTTTTTATTGGTAGTGGGCTAACACTTAGTCTCGATTTCATCCGATGTTAAGTGACTATGAGGCCAGAGATGATGAAACGTATTCTCTCAGAATACATCTGGCTCTCACATGCATGACTGCCGAAACATAATAATGCTATTATGGCAGCAAATTGACATTGAGGGTGGAAACTAGGCAGGCGGATTTGAAAAACCCTACCACCATCCAGACTCTATTACTTCTGTGGTCCGAGAATCGAACCGGAAATACATAAAACGTTTAAGGTGGGTTGTGAGGCACCGGCACGTAAACTATAATCATCTTGTGAAAAATGGGAAATTAAATATCATAGTTTTTTCTAAAACAATTTAAAAGATTAGTTTGTTCCAATCTTAATCAAACTTTATAAGCTTTAATAAGTTCAAGTTGATTAAGAAACGCGGTTTAATCAATTTAACAAAAGGTCCTACCTAACAACAATGATTGAAAATTCACGACAGAGGCGTCAGTCGCCCGTGAATAATTTGAGCAGATTCGGACAAACCCCCATTACGCTGATTGATTCTACGCTCTCGCCCTAGCTACAAATACGAAGCAATTACTAAGCACTTTCAATTTGCACTAAATCCTTACATCTTCATTGGCAGTGAGCAAATTAAAAATTTCCATATTTAGATGTTATTAATATCGTAATATTTAAACAATTACCAACTGGAATACCTAGATATTTATTTAATACAAGATTTACCGACACATTTTTAAGGTTTTATTTACGTGTCTGTAGTAATTTTGTACATTATTGTAGTCTTATTTTCCCTGTTTTGCAATAAAATGTAGAGAACAATGTTGCCTGAGTAGTATAAAAAATAAAAAAGTCAAACGCCTATTAATATACTAAATTTTTTATCTAGGTTTAGCCCGTCAAAATAAAGGGTACAGTAAACCTAGTGTTAAGAAACATTTACATTACACCTAATTTAGATTTTAATTACATTAATTGTAATGTTTTCTAAATCTGAATTTGAATGCCTCCGTGGCGCATTGGTTTACCTGCTTACCTTGTAACGCAAATGTCCCGGATGCGATTCCCGAGCCACAGGAGTAGTGGAGACTGTATGGTGGTAGGGTTTCTCAAATCTGCCTGCTTAGTTACCATCCGAAATGTCATGTTATGTTTGGGCAGTAATATATGTGAGAGCCAGATGTATTCTAGGCGAACACGCGTTACCATCTACGGCCTCATTGGCATTTAACGTCAGATGAAATCGAAACAGTGTTAGCCCATAACCGATATTTTTTTTAATATGTTTAATAATGTCAATGCGTGTGCAAATAATTGGAGTGTTGTAGTCTAATTAACATTTCAATTACTATCATATGAAATAATAAAAATAAATAAAATAACATGTACATATAGTACACATAATACACTTCAATAGCATTGCCTAGACTTGCGATAATGATAATACTTATTTTGAAAAACGCTATATGTATACTTTATTTAAATCTGTAGAAACATTGTTTTATACATTGAATATTTTTTAGAAGTTCCTTGTGCTATGGTCAATATAATCGATAAAGCAACCAAAACAAACATTTTCAAAAAGTATCTATCTTTCTTCTTTTTGTTCACCGCAGCACAGATAATCTAATAAACGGATTTTCATGAAACTTGTATTATCCGATCACCACTGTTAATATTTAAAATGGTAGAAAAATCTTTTATCCTGGATAATAAATTCTATCTTTTGGTCTCTTATTATACAGGTGAACGCATTCGCAAGCAACAGGTAGATAAGTAATAAAAATGTTTACGGCAGAAGACTATGTTTGTTTAAACGCCGTTCAAATAACTATTAACTATTTTAAAATGTACATAATAAATTACTTTCACGCATTGTTACGGTTAATGAAGTTTAAATGTAGTGCCGTTTTGCTAATGTAATTTCTTAATTTTCGCATTGACTCTGAAAAATAAAGAAGCTCATACGATCCAATTTCACGGAAGAGGTAATCTCATTAGACTCGTCTGGTATTCATTAACGTGTACATGAACTCGAGACGGGGAATTTTGAAGCATGACTATATTTGTATATTTAAGAAATACCCATTCAGAACATGAACTTCTATACAAAGATCAACAAGAAGATATAAAGTTATTTTGTGTAATGCTGGAATCTGTCTTGTTTGTTGTTAAAAAAATGTTAGTACATATTTAACAAGTTCTATGCAAAGCTGTTTTTGCCCAATTTGTCGTACTAAAGATTGGTATATATAATTTGGTATCGGTGAAATATATTTTATAGCATAAAATTCGTCATTAATTTATTGTTTTCAGCACTTTAAATGGAAACGTCTATTTCTACGTGTATCATGTACGGTACACGCGACGTGGTGGTTAAACTTAACGTGTACTTTAAATTATACACGTGGCGAGTAACTTGCAAATATTTTAGTACTTTTTCACAACTTAAATGACGATGAGGATGACTTACTTAAACTACTAATCAAAGGCTACAATGTAGATGAAGGAAATTAACTAATTTGAAAACAATGTTATAATTGGAGACATACATTGACATGGCATGGAAAAGGTATATATTTAGTAACAAATATAACATATTCACTCTTTATGTTTTGAAATGCATGTAGGTTATAGGATAATAAGAATGCATCTTACCAAGACAAAGCTGAAGGAAGCAAGTTTCCTCATTTATCTAGTTGAAGATCCCTCAGGATAACGTGGAGCAATCAAACGGAAATAGAAAGTCAAGTGCGGAATAGCGAAGGTTCTTGAAGATAAATCCCCGTGCCAGTCTAGTACATGTACGAGCGATGAGTGGCTTCGAGTACAGAAGAAAAGCAACGTTTGATAACAATTGAACAAATTTCTACACATTTTTAATACTTGATCTATTTCAATCTTATGTATAAATTAATTATAGAAATGTGTTATAATCGCGAAAATATAAAGATCATTAAATGAGATATTTTATGCCTTTAAGCTTATAAGTTACAATTTGCAAAAGGGTATTTGAGAATCGAATTAAATTTACGTATAAACATATTTATTAAAGCATTCATATTGTGTCGCATGTGTCATCTTTCATAACGCGTCTTATAGGATGAAACTTCGCGAACTGTTACCAACACGTTTTTGATATATATTAAACTTAGTTGAGGATGGACATTCAGTATTTATATAATATTCTTTGGTTAGGAAAAAATATATTGATAAACTTAAAAATATTTTTAACATTAATGAAAATAGAGAAGCAGTATGTATTAAAACATTTCTCTTTATATAGTTAATGTGATTATGATATTAATTTCACTGATTAATGTTCCATCTATTCTTTAAAATATGACATGCCTCCATATGCCGTGATTACAATATGCATAAAATTAAAATATTTAGGTTTTGGACCAAATAACTTCATTTATTATTAAACATTTTGTTTTATGAATTGTCACACAAAACAGTCTTAAAACACCGACTTACTCCAACAATGTGTATAAATTTTCTCGTCAGAGGTTATAAATACAATAGCGCAAATCAGTCGGTGCATGTATTCATGACGACAAGACAAAATTTCCACAAACAGTTGAAAGTTCTTAAAATATACTGTTTTTAATAGAATTGCAACTGTCCATTAACATCGTCATGGGGCATATCAAGATGTGACGTGGTATCTTAACGGGTGCGGAAGGTTATCAGGATTCCAGTGACCAGACTCGACCCACGTCTGACCCAATTAGTTATCGACTGCGTTGTACTAAACTCGTTTCGGCTCTTTGTTTCAATGTTGAAAAAATATGTTTTGTATACATTAAAAGCGTAACCTTGACACATTTAAACAAAATTTCCGCATACCTGAAACAAATAAACACACTATTATATTCAAAATATCTCTATGGTGTTAGTATTAATTGATTCTTCAAGTACTCGTATATCGTATAATATAACTAACGATAAAGAAGAAAAACAAAACTTAGTAGTAATCGAAGCAAAGTACAAATCAACCAAATCAAATTCATAATTAATCAATTAAATCAAAATCATAATATTTCCTAACTCCAGCGCAAAAATGTTTGGGAATATTTATTTTAAAACTTTCAATTTACTTAGTTCCTGAATTTTATGCACCGCACTCAACAAACTCTTTATTCAATTAAGAATTTTTATTTTTGGTTTTAGAATGTTTTTCGTAAAATAAATGCCTTTTAATACGAAAAATTTTAGCGTTCAATAAGAAACTTATAATTTATAATGATCGGAATCCAACAAGAATAAAATAAGTTACTTTTTATATCGAATTCCGGTGTTTTACGAACAAGCAATAAAATAACTGTTCACAACTTGCGTAATCCCTATTAATCCACGCGGTTTTTGGATAAAATCCAATCAGTATACACAGCTTCTGAATAGCTGAATTTAATACGGATGATAGCTATATTAGTTTTTGTTTTCATAGTTGAAATATTTTATACCGTATTGTTATACCGCAAGCTTGAGTCCCCCATTTAGCTGTTATCATGATTTACCATATTTACAAGAACAAGCAAAACTTATTTATTTAATAATTGTTTTATGTAGGTTATTTATATGGATATTGCATGAAATTAAAATTTAACTTTTTTGTAGCA
This sequence comes from Pharmacophagus antenor, assembly GCA_018245475.1. NCBI lineage: Eukaryota > Metazoa > Arthropoda > Insecta > Lepidoptera > Papilionidae > Pharmacophagus > Pharmacophagus antenor. The sequence continues at coordinate 7,210 of DWQX01003168.1, forward strand.
CTTAAAAAGCAATAAATTAAATGCCATTTGCGGAAGGCGAGCGACGTAGGCAGACCCTCGTGAATAATAGCATTCATGTACTCCGAAGTATTACGCTTTAATGCGTTTCCAAAATATTTTCACGTATTCTTTTTTAGGCGTGAACACCTATAACACGGTATCTATTCCCTCGTTAATTACAGTTAAGTTAGACAATGTATAGTTATAGGGACTGTGTATTTCTAAACTTTGACAGAATGTTGCGACAAAGCCCTCGAAGATCATAAATTAGTCGTAGCTAGCCAAAAATTAGGGAGGTGAGTTATTTGACTCGTGAATTTGCTCGAAGAGAAATACTGTATAGTGAAAAAAAATTGTTAGGACAGAAGACCTTTTGAAACTCCTGTTTATAATTATAGACGCTTTTTATTTAAATACGTACATGTTTATTTCAATAAGCAAATATGAACATTAAGTGTTATCTATACACATAAATCAGTGGCGTAGCAATAAGTAGCATAACAACTCAAATACGTAGCTTTAGGTTAAAGTTTGTTGTTTTCTCCCGTCTACATCTTCATCGTTATTTTTAAAACATCGTACTAATTATGATATATTAATTTTAACTCATATTGACATTAAACAGGCAAAACGGGATTTTCGGCTGGCACGGTATCATCGCTGTGAAATATACAATACAATAATAGTTTCTTTGCCGAAAACATAGTACAAAATAAAAATAAACTTAGTTATGATGTATGCATTCTTTGTCTTAATACATTTACGCGATGAATTTCAACTTTGGTCGCTAACAATAATTCAGGCACTCAAATAGGACCTTGTTGTATTTCGGAGCTCGTCAAAGCTCAATAAAACTATTGAAGCGTTGTCGGTAGAAATTATTTCATCTACTTGATTCTAAATGTTTTCTACTGCATATCGATATCGATTCGGATTACCTTGTAAGTGCGAATACAGCTTGAACATTTACATTCATTTCATAACAATATTACTTCTCTTATTTGTATTAATATTCCTACTTTAAAAAATTATTGAATAGTTGTTTGGAGAATTTTTTAGTATGTGTCAAGATTAATCTCACTCTTGTATGTGTAACGATTTTCGAATCCAATGATTTAGACTCAAAATTTTAGGGAATAAAAAGTTTCCTTGCAATTTTCTTCTATTACATATTACATAAAACACATCCAATTTTTACGTCTCCAGAAGCAGCGATGTAGACTGTGTGCAGATGTATAGGTTAGTCACCCACATAATAAGTCAGAGCTTTGAATTTTAAGAGGTTTTTTAGAACAGGTATTTCATTGGACACTTTAAAGTATTATAAAATCACTTTACAGTTTCATAGAATAACAAAGGGTGAATTGTAGTTATTCTTACTTGTGAATGTATTGCATTATGCGAATAATATTATAAACTGGATTGAACTCTTAACCCGTCAACGAGGCAGACAAACACATGTGATTGCAGACGGGTCATCGTTAATATTTATTATTGTAATAAAATTAACGCAGTACAATCTTATTGCGACGTTTCATCTTTTGTTTCATTTACATGATCTTTGTTCTGATTGACCTTTTGCTATTACGTTCACGTATACCCATCAATTGTCAATATTAGTGTAGCCAATGGTAAGTATAACTAAAACTTAAAATTGATACAGTACATAAAAATACTCTAGAAATCTAGAGTTTTGATTATATTATTATACCAAACGTAATCCGTATCAAATAAAAAAAAATCCTGGAGGGAGAAAGTAACAAACGAAAAACAAAATATTTCCTTTTTGTTTATTTATAGTTCCTGTTTCAAACTTTTGTGGTTAATGTGTGAAGTAGATCCAAAAACTATTAAAACTTGAAATTTGGTTAGCTATCCACTAAACAAATGAATATGTTTTTGTGCCCCATTTTAAACAAACTTTTATGGAGATCTTACACAAATGTTGTGAATAAATTTAATGTATGTCTCGGAAGCAATTTTTGTAGATCGAGAACGAAGGGTTCCCTCCACTGACATTCTATTTCCTGCAAACACTTTCAGCTTTCCAGATAACACTAAGTCGCGTGAAAAGAATAGCGGAAAGGACAGCCCACAGGCAGGAAATTGTCTGTCGACCTATTTCACTATCGGCACGCCATTCAATTTGAACGAGACAACAGTAAGAATCGTGCTTTGAACATATATAAAATTAAATTGGTTTTGTTAACAGTGTTACACCATCAATTGAATGAACGCCTGTTCAAATTGTCTAGACCGTCAGTCATGTGGCGAACAAGCATCGGCATAGATTTTATTATCAGGCGCTCTTACTTACATTAAATTATCAAATAATTTAGTAATTATACTTGTATTGTAATATAATAAATTTATATATTTTTTTAAATGTTGCTTTGTTTTTACTTAACAATATATATTACAATGTATATTACTTTTGGTATTATTAGATTAGCCTAACATGTTTGGCTTAGTTAATAAAAAGTAATGGAAAGTTAAATTATGGCATAAACTATTTTGAGAAATTTTCATCGCATTTGGCACATCTCAACACGCAAATTACTCTTGCGATACTGTCATTGTTTTACGAGAACTTATCAACTGTGGCAGTTGCGAAACAACGAGGCCGTATATCTGCAAAACCACTATGTGAACGATTCAAAGTCATTTAAAGCTTCTCACACAAGGGTTTACAAGTCGGTAGAGTAACAAAGTTGGAAGCTTTTCGTGAAACTTACAATTGTTGTTGCAACTTTGTTTCTAAGGTATATTTAAGAAAGTATATTGATAAAACATAATGATTAATTAGATTTTATTTTATATAACCTAAAATATTTTCAGGTAGTACACTATATACATATAGTATATTAAGATTTTTGAGCAGCACTAAATTTGAAAGGTTAAGAATTAAGGTTAAAACATTTAACTGACGTAATCTCTTGGCTACCTTGCTCTCTGCACTTGTGGTGTTTTTATCTTTATTTCTCTACTTTACGGCCGTAGCTTCACAGTGAAAGCACATTTTATTGCCCAATTACGAATGCCGAGTTTAATTTTCATCCTTAATATTATGTAACTAGTTTATTTATTCGTTAACAGGATTCATGTCATAAATATGAAAATATTACAACTTTTACATTATACAAGTTAATATGCTAACACCGTTAACCTTATTTATAGGTTTTGTAACAGAAATATTATTTTGTCTGGCTTACCTCTGAAAGTAATTGTATCAAGACTAAGGTATCAATTAAATCTATTTACTAATACAATTACTGTAGTAACACTGACCAATATAGTTTTAAGTCACACTGCTAATCACATTATAAGGGAAAAAATGTTAATGTTTATCATATTGGAATACTAGTACTGTTGTATTCAGAAAAAGAATAATAAATAATCGTTTATTCCTCATTTATACTTTTTCTTTCAAGAAAAGCTATTTTCAGGCAGCGACATTACATTCAGTAAAAGTTACATTGTAGGAGGAAGTTTCTCTGCATTTAGTACATCTTAGCCGCGAAATTACAACAACGATATGGCTTTTGTTTCGCAAAGAGTTGTCGACTACAGCAGATGCGAAGCAACTAGGGAGTGAAGTCGGGTATATGTAACCTCTGTATGAACGATTCCAAACTAGTACAAACTACAAATACAACAAATTCCAGATGGTTTAACTTAATATTGCCAAAATTTAGAGAACCAAACATTGTAGTTCATACAATAAACACAAAATGCACGTAATGTTATTTTTTTTTAATCTAAGAATTTTCATTTATTGCAAAAGTATATCTACCTGCTTATATTAATATAGCACATATAGTAAGTTTTCATATTATCTTTACTATCGTTGTAAACCATGCTATAACTACTTATTACTTATTTTGATACAACTTGATATTTTTTAAGAACTATCTACGCGGAATATTTGGAGCTATTAGCACTATTTATTAATATATACTATATATTAACTACTTAAGCAATGTGTGTCACTAAATGTTATACAGAAAGAGAAACTTATCGATTTTATTCCTTTACTCGTATTTATGGCGCTCCTAGTTCGGTGTTGACTATTGTTTCAAACTATGAGCTCTTTAAATAATTTCGCACAAATAGTAGTAAATACTTTAAAACCAGTACTGGTATTATGACCGCTCAATTATTATGTTTTATCAGTTTCTGACAACAGCTTACGAAGCCTAGTGCCATTTCATGTTCAATAGATAAATTTAATTAGTCGCTTAAAGCTTTCAGACGTAATAACACTATTTATCAAACGACTATAACGTAAGTAGTTGTTGGTGCTTCTTGTCTTATATCATAGATATTGTTTGAAATAAAAAGTATAATTAATTTGCCTACTAAATATTTTATTACAAACCTGAAACCTATTTCTGTTGTGTATAGTGAAGTTTTCGAAGCGAATGACAGTACCGCCACTGATTGTGTATCTGTATTTAAAATTGCGATACCGTAATTTTAATAATGAACTATAATTTCAAAAATATTTTAAGAATTATGTCCACTAAAAAATTTAACTCTTCACTAAAAAAATAAGAAAATAATTTTAAATCAAATCAAATGTTCAATATATTTTAGATTTTAGTTCAGAGCTGATGTTACTCTCTGAAGGAATTTTAATGTTTTTTTATTGTATGTAAAAAGTAATAGTAACATTGCTGTATTAATTATATGTTTAATTAACATACCTAAACATAAAAGTTCTAGCACCACAAAGTTTTTTTTCTAATACATTTGGATTGCCACAGTAGTGATATAGTTCGTTATATCGTACAAAATAAAATTTTCTTATATTAACTATTACGAGGCACAAACTTCTTGAGTGACAAACTTATCTGTTAGCCTATAATTAACTTCTGGAATGAATACACTTGACCGTAGTTCATTTGAAAAATTTATGAAATTAATTTACGAAAGTTAAGAACTTGTGAATTCTTTATTCGTTAAAACTTCAGCATTAATTATCGTTCGGTCACGTAAATTAAATATTTCTACAATTCGTTATAGATAATTACCGAATAAAATTATATTTAGTACTGATGAAAAAATACGAATGTATGACTTTAACATTCTATTAAAATTTTAAATCGCCTATCTATCGTAGGTAAATCAAATAAGTAAAATCTGCAAAAAGTAAAACTAAAATTAAAAATCATTTTGGTCGTACTACCGAGTTATAAGATATATAAAAACACTAGATCATAATCGGTTCAGCCGTTTGGTAGCAGTGATTTTATAGGAAGATATAGAACTTATAATACCCTCGTTTATCTGGGGTAAAAAAACAAATTATTAGAAATAATCAGGCTCGTTAATCGTACTTTAATGAGTAGTGCTACTAAGGGACAGAGTATAAAGCAGTGTTTGCGACATGTTGCGAAACTCTTAATAATATTATTATGGTCCAATAAAACTATTCTACAGAAGTCAGTAAGTGTTCAGTCTACCAAATAACCTTAGAATCTCCAATCATTTACCCAGTTCATTGTAAAAATAAAATTTTGTAGTAATTAATTACATGCATCATGTGTTTTTAAAATGTAATGCAAAATTAAACTTCACATTAAATAACCGCAAGAGCTATAAAACCAAAAATAGTCGCAAGGTCCGCTCTTTAAACTTCAAGCTTTATTCCACACGTTCGTTGATGGGCTTTTGAGGGACCTATAAAACCGTTAACTACTTGAGCGAAATCTCTATTAGTTTTTTTACATCTCTGTTAAGGTCCCCCTGTTAGGTGTTGTAAAAAAAGATTTTTTAATTCGGGTAAACATTCCCCCAATACCAATTTCCAAAACACATAGGTGTCTATACGTCACAAAAATCTTTCTTAATTAATGTTTAACTTAAAATAATAAACACCGTGAACAAAGAGATACCAAAAATTCAAATAATTCTTGTAAAGCTTCCATTTTTTTTTTAATTTTTGTCAGAATTGCTATGGCTACCAACGATAATCTAATTTACATTTCAATCGCCCTTTCCATGTTTAAACACGTCGAGAAATTTAGGGGACTAGAGGTTATGAAGTATCATTAAAACACGGTGCGAGAATATACAATTAGTTACCCCGTTGTCGAGCAATATTTTTGTTTATACAGTTTCTGCAGAAATTTGTGAAACAACAATAATGTTTCATTTTCATAATATAGATTTTCTATTTCAATCTATTGGATAATCGATTGGGTGACGATTTCGGAAGTATTTTAATGTGACTTGCAGAAAGATAACATAAAATAAATTGTTACTTAAAGAAAAAGTTTTATTCCCCATTGTAGTTTTGTGACTCTTTCTCTCCGTTTTACTTCATCTGTTTCATACACGATAGCAAGTTATTCTAAAAGGCATTGTTGACGACTTGGATCACCGGAAGCCCAATTTTTTTAATTTTATTAAAAAAAATTTTACTTTAAATTGTATATCTAGGACGGGACAAAATGATAGTGACAAAAATATTGAAGTTAACAGTGGCTGCCAAATGAATGAACAACTTTATCTTACTAGGCGATCATATAAGTACCGTAAAAAGCGTCGAGTAGAACGTGTTAAGTAACTCAAAATTTTAATTTAATTTTGTAACATGGATTATAAACGCACTTATGTACGAAATCTATGCGTTTTATAAATTGGAAAGAAATAGTAATCGGCAATATGTGATAGAATTACAAGTTAATTACATAACTTTCAAACATAGCATATTACGTATTCTGGCATAATGTCCCATTAAAATTAAAATCCCATTATTATCAGATATTTTTACAGGAAAACGTTTAATTCAAATTTAGTTCTGATTAAACTAGGCTGCCGCTATTATGTGGTTGGCTAGTGCTAGGCACATACATTCCCTGCTTCATACTTAACTCGTAGAGTCGAACGATTATGTCACGTTGCACGTGAGCAACCGCAATGATTTATTTCGTGTAAAAATATTTAATTTAATCTTTTATTAAAGTATACTAGAAGTGAAAATTATATAATAACTTACAGTTGTGTAAATAATGTTTTTACAATTTAAAAACTGCGATAGTTTGGCTTGTCTGTCTTGCTCCTAAAATCCCAATGATACACTTCTTCGCCTTACCTCAAGGATAAGATGTTAAGCCTACTTATAAATTATTGTTTAGACTTTTTACAATTTTTGAAAAATGTGTTTGAAAGTACCTGTAGTGATTATGGAAATCATCCTTTACCTCCATTTTATTCTTTTATAATATCAATTTCTTTCAATTGTTGTAGGCTATTTGAGATTAAAAACAGAAGAATAAATCTAAACTACATAATATTTTTGCATGGATACGTTAGAAAAAACAACACGCCAAAAAAAATATTTTGAAATCGGAAAATTAATGAAAGCTGCAAATTGTCAGTCTGAATTTTGAGGCTGTAACCTGATGATAGAAATAAATTTTGTATACAAAACTTTTAACTGCTTTTAATATTTACAAATTAAAATAACATTTCTTAATAGCTATATAAAGTAGTAGTATTGAAAAATAATTATTAATAAGCAGTTCGACGGCAAGTTCAAAATGAGGGCGGTCAGCTTTGTCAGTGTAAATTATTTGTCTTCCTTTATCTTATTCATTTATTCGAACTTAACATCTAGACAATGTATTACGTCAGCTCATTAGAGCCTAACCAACATCAATAATACTTGTCAATAATGTACATGTTATTACTGTTAAATATACGCTTCAGTAAATAATTTATGCTAAACATTTCAGTAAATGGCATAGTAAAAATTTGTAGGCAAACCTCCTAATACTTCAGAAAAGTGAAAGCAGCTCATGTTCGTTAGATAAATTAAAAAAAATTTAAATAACCTAATAATAAAAAAACGTGTGGATGTTCTGTTAAAGTATTAATCCCATATTTAATTTCGATACCATTCCACAATCCACATAAAGTGTAAATTTATGCGAAAGCAATAAATACAATACCAAACAAATAATGGTATTAAACAATGAAGTATTTTTATTCCTAAAATAAAATTTACTCTTTTCATTTCTTTTTATGCCTTGGTGTATTAGATGATTAAATTTATTTGCGGTACTAAATTCTATGTTATAAAATTATGTAACACAATGAACAAACAGAACAGTTGCTTCCGAATTTTGAAAATACATTTCATAATAACATGACTTGACAAGATAAGAAAACAAAAAAACAAAAGTATATCAGCAAAAAAATTCATCACTCCTAAAACGAAACAAATCAGCGGTTCATTTTTCTGATAAAGCGCAATAATGTATGAGGCAGTTTTACGCCATTTTTCTCATGACTACTAGATTGGTTTGTCCCTTGGCTAGCTGCCGAGAGCAGACAGCTGAACATTAAGAGTAAGCCTTTATCATTAAATCCAGTGTTATTGGCACGACCCATGTTAAGACGTCGATTATATTATATTAAACCGATATTTGAAAATTTGATCAATACTTCAGAAATTGCTGTGTTAGATCGAACGATTCATCTAAATTAGAAATATGAAATGGATTGTTCAACATATACCTGTTTCATTAGCTCTTGCTTTACTCTACCAAAGTAAAGTGTATATCACGTAAGTAATGTATGCCGAAGTCAATATTTATCATTGATTTCGGCATCATGGCCTGTTAAAATTACCAGTAGCTTATTTAACAATTGGTTAAATGAAACAAAGACAGTGCGTCAGACGGAAAAGCTTTATTTTAAACTATGAAGATTTCTATTACGCGATAATTACATTTATTATGACAATCTTTAATAAAAACGAATTCTGGTAATGTTTCTTCCTATATATTGACATATTCGCTCGGTCCCTCAAAGGTAGATACCTTTATTAAAATCTACTTCGGATACAGTAGTCAAAATATTTTAGTTATATGGAACAAATGTTCTTTAGTGGCGTATCCTATACATTACATATAACTACTATAAATAGGATAACAAATGAAGGTAATATGATATTAAGACATATTCGCAAAGATTTTTAGTAAACATTGAATTTCAAAGATTCTCCAGATCATAAATATAAAATTATTTGATTACAAAATTAACATCTTTGAATATTATAATATATTATATTAAAATATACAACTAATTTATCTTATAGTATTGTATATGAATTAATGGTATAACTATATTACTAAAGCATGGGCAAATAATTTTGCACTTCTTTTACATACGTGTGTGTTTATATTTAATTTAGAATTTTCACTTATTATATAAAAATCTAAAACTACTAAACATTCCATTGCGTACGACATTTTTCCTGCTCTTGCTGCTTAATTATATTAAAAATAATTATTAATAAACAAATAATTACGACCTGCTTCTCTGGGACGTGGTAATTTTTTTTTATTATTAACACAACAAAAAAAATGTCATAAAAAATTAAAATTAAAAGTGACTCATCCGCTATCGTAACAAAAATTGTTGGCATTTAAAAGAGAATATTACTATTAACAGATAGTATCATCCTATTTGATTTTCATTTTTATCAAAGCTGTACCAAACGAATTTAATAAAAAGCAATTTCAAAAACTATCTCAATTTAAAATAAGTTCACGTATACCACGAGTACACTCTCTACAAAGCAGTGGAAAAATTCTGCGAAATAAAAGCTCGTTGGAGAAACAAGTGCTTCGCGGTATGACTGATGAAAATAAAACCATGGCGTATCGTCCAAGCCTCTTCATTATTATTTTAATTATTGCACCAGAGCAGAGACAGCAAATATGTTAAGTTAGTAATTCTAACTTTATATGCACATATTATATGCACATTTTTTATGGTTTTCTTTTCGAGACTATAATAATTTGATACATAAATTAATACTCATTTTTTTTATTTCAGAAAAAAAAAACAGAGTAGCCATATAGGGTGGAAAAACATTGAAAATTTGGACACATGAAAGTATACAGAATTTTGTAATGAAAGTTGTTGCTTCGAAATGGCACGTCTCGTCAACTCAGTGTTAAAATTACTTAGTAACATACCATACCAATAATATTCACAATTTAATGTTCATAATATAATAATATCCACGTATGTATATACATTTTAAAATCATTTTTTTTATAATATAATAATTGTTAAAAAACTGGTTGCTATTTTACTTTAAGACATGCCGCCTATACCAAGATGTTAAATAATACACGCGACCAAAACAACCTTTAAATTTAACTATCATTCAAAATGTTCGGTGAATCTACTAACAAACCTGCACGTTGAGTGCGAAAACACGAGCGTCGCCATCCTCATTGTTCGTGAACACTTCCTGCTAGAGATAGTGTGGAACAAAGATGAGACATGCTTTGCAGTTTCGCAAGTCCACTGTTATTTTGGCAACTTTTGTCGTGGTACAAATATAACGTTTTTAATAGAATTCATATAAACTAGATACGGTCTGTTGAATTCAACTTCGTTCAAGATGAATATTAATATCAAAATATAATGTAAGTATTGCTGAACTTAATTTAGTAAGAAGTGAACATAACGTGATTTGACAACTCTGTGATTATTGTAATCCACATTGATCCTCGATGAAGATGTTTGTACGGGCACTGTTACTGCATAACAAATACTTTATTATGAGTATAATTTGTAGTGCTACATAAAGATAGTAATCTATCAAGGCCCGCTTTTGAAGTTAGGTCATGTCTTTAATGTCATGATAAATTTAGGATTAGAAGAATTTAAGGACCATTTGTTTTATGTTGTAATTATTACCATTACTATGTATACAACACCACATGTTGTGCCCCAACACAGGGTTAGTTTATAATTAAAGAGTATAAAAATATTAAACACAATACTGCTCTGAATTTATTAACTTTAGACATGCAGGCCCGTGATGCTGAATCTCATGTTTTTATATGAACCCGACGATTGAAATGTAAATATAGCTTGACTTGGCCAACAAAATCAGTAGTTAAATAAAAAAACTGCACCTGGTGTAATTGATGAGGTTACTGGAGATCGTTGCCCAATTAATTGATCCAGTAGACTGTACAGTGAAGATAGATAAAACTTGTAATGAAATTACGACCGTGGGATTTTATATCGATGTGTTAAGTAGTAATAAATTTTACAGATCTAATGCAAATTCCCAATGACAGTCGCTCATATTTATACGTCTCCCTTAACTTCTATATGACTATAAATATTGCAGTATTCTAGCCACATACGAAAGACAATTATAGTAAAATTGAAAACAAGGGATTACATAATGAAATGGATAATTTCTATATTTATTCTAGTTATCTTGTTAATTTTTTTAATGAATATCATTTTAAAATTAAAAAATCGTGTTAGTAATAAAAACTGTTTGTTTGCACTGAAAGCGGGCGTCAATTGTAACACTGATCATTACAGATAATTATGACAGATAAATAAAAGTAAATTAAATAAAATAACATATAAATAACAAAATGAATGTAATTTCTATATAATCATATGAAAGTCATTCTTTGTAAACTGTAAATATTAATAATAATTATTTTATTATTATTAATTAATTATTTTGAAACGTAGTACTAAAAAAATCATTATAAACCAACCCAGGTTAGCTGGCAGAAAACTCATGCAAGAGTTAA
>DWQX01003169.1:0-18796 GCA_018245475.1 Pharmacophagus antenor
GTATGCTAGACTTTCGGGTCTGGGCGAGTACCGCCACTGTGTGTGAGGTATGTATAATGTATATATTTAATACAGATTCGAGAAATACAGATTCGAGAAATCTATACTAAGGTTAGTGAATAATTTATAAAAAGTCATGATAATTTTAACGAGCTAGTTTAAATAAATTGCTGTGTCTAATCTGTAATGATTACAAGAAATTTTGAATGAGATGATATAGAGCAACGGAATAACGAATTTTACAATCGTCTGAAACATTATATTTTTAAGAATATTAATGAGGTATTGATAAAAAAATTGTTGGTGATATTATGACGTAGTCAATAAATATAAACGGTTAATTGTAAACTTAAATAACCGCTGACGCGTGGAGGGGGTTCGCGACTGCGGCATACGGGTTCGCAAACAAAAACAATGCCGCGCGCCCGCTCTTTTTCCGCTCTTTGTGCCCGCCGCCAATCACAAACGTTAAGCGAGTTTAACACAATATTACGTAAATGGAGGGGCTTCATTCAAAGACTTCGGAGTTAATATTAATTAATTCCCATAAAATTATAAACAATTTTCGCCGAATTGATTTCGTTTACCACTTTGTAAAGAGTTATTAACCGACAAAAGAAGGAAGTATTCAGTTTGATTTACCTTCATTATAATTTATTTTTGTTAGTAATTATGTGTATGTTTTTTAGTATATTATGATATTGGTGGTCCTACAGTTGACAAAAAAATCATCCAGACCATAGGTATTTTTTATAATGAGATAAGATTAAAAAATAACCATTTAATCAGATAAAGTATCAAGCTTATCACAGTATAAATATTAAGACAGCTGTTATGAGGACAAAAGTATTATTGTGTATGTCCATAAAGATTGCTTTTATTAAGATTTCTGCAAAACTTTTGGTCAAAGTAACTGATTGAATAAACTTCCAGACAAATTTTCTAACAACAAAATTAACAATTGTTAAGAATTCTTCATTTGTTTAATTTCAACAACAACCACAGTTAATTTGAACAGAGAGCCAGAATCCTTTGACTTTAAAAATTCATAAGGAACCTATTGCTTTTATTTTATTAAATTAGTTTAAATTTTTTTATCGGTTATGGACAAACACTTGGCTTCGATTCCACCTGATGTTAAGTGACAACGAGGCCTTCGATGGTTCGCCCAGAATACATTTGGCTCACACGTACGACTGCCGGAACAGCAATGCTGTTAGAGCGGCAGATTGACATTGAGGGTGGTAGCTAGAGAGGCAGGTTTGAAAAACCCTACCACCATCTACACTACACTACTCTTGTGGCCCGGGAATCGAGCCCGAGACCTCCGCTTTACAAGACATGCGGCTAAACCACTGCGGCACAGAGGCTAAAATCATCTTACAGAAAAAAAAACTAGTATATGTACTAAAACATTTTAAAAAGAAGACTGAAAATTGATAATAATGTTAGGTACAAACATTAATTAAATTAATACGTATTTACTATTATAACAGCGATGTCCTTTATGATAAGTATATGTTTAAGTAATTTTACTTTCTATGTTAACTCGATGTAAAGCTAACTAAATATGTAAATAATATAAAAGTCCTCATACAAAAGCTAAAAAGTGACAGAGCTTTCATCTTGAAACGATTGTGAATATTTAATTGCACTACAGCAAAAACACCTCGTAGCATCATTAAAGAGAAAGTAGATCAAAATCAGTTAAGCCATTTATGATCATTACCTATTTGGATGTCATTCCGCTTCTTGTGTTAGGTTATTTTTATTTAGATACAAATCGTCGATTAAACAAAATCAATTAAACTATAATCTTTATCAGTCGAAATTATTTCTCAATTACTTCTTAACATCTTGCCAGCGTTGCGATGTTAGAAAATTTTTTAAGATTGAAACCACTTCGGCCAATGAAAATTTAAAAGCAGCAAGAGAACTCATTATGTCAAAGTGTGCGTAGCCGCGGGCGGACGCTAGTGCAGACATAAAGGTCTTCACAGTCGACCACGGTGGATAACGAGGTAAGTAAATGGAGTTTTCCCTTAATGTTATCACCCAGTCGATCCATCAAAGGTTGCCTTTGGACCGTATTAGCATTAACTGACCGCCCGAACAAAGGAGTTTAATTTAGTTATCGCCCGCTTTGTTACCATATAATTCTTTATTCAATCTTCTTTGATGCGAGGAGCTCGTACCATTTACTTTTCGCAAAGGGAGACCCTTACATATGTTTGTGAATAGTAATTAGATAAATTCGTTAATTTATTAAATCTTTAATTCGTTGCGATAGAATTTTTGTCTTTTGTATTTTTATGCTGTCTAAATATATTTAGTTCTTTTATGTCATTGTTCTATAACATAGTTTTTAATATTTCCAGCTTATAAGTATATATTTTTATTAATACTAGGTATTTTAATTAATAACATTATGAAATAATTACTTTATTTATTAAAACTGTTAACAACTTATATTGATTTCAATTAAATTTAATGTAAAAAAAGGCCTTCAAAGTATCGAAAAATGAATAAGAAGTTGATAGCGTTAGGAAGTTCACAAATTTAATGACAAATTAAAAGATTTTGCACTGTTTTAGTAGTAATTCTCTAAGATTTACAGCGAACCATTTGAAATTTCTGGGGTAAATATTTCAAGAAATTTATGATTTGTTGCTGTACAAACTTCCTTACTAGTACTTTATTATTAACACTATTATTGTGTGTTCAGTTTTGCTGTAAAAAAAAGCCGCAAGCCTCATGTTATATTGGAGGTAAAGTATACCCGCAGAGGAATTTTTAAACTAAAAAACTTTGCATCCCTGTTAGAGCAAAATGTCGGCTTTTGTCATCGTAAACACATTATACCTTGGAAATATAAACGCAGGTATTTTTAGACTCCCCTGAAGTCAAGTTTAAATTAAAGCTAGCTTGTGTCTGAAAATTCGGCAGGATCATAAAAGCCGGCCCAAGACGCCTCTCCCGCCTAGAGGCACCCCTACTGAGATTTAATTAACAAGATATGGTTCTCTTTTAAACCAACTTCACCTACTTTTTGGAACATCGACGATTAAAATTCAATGAGTTGGCGAGATTATAACATAATGTTCCTCTTTCTTATTACGAAGCAGTGTTAATTATTCATTCGTTTACAGAAATCATATTTTCGTATGTTGTACTTAACCGATACCGTATCTGATTCGAAATTGTATTGTTTTCATTATCCATTTTTGTCCGGGACAGCGTTTCCGCTCACGAGCCTCGTAAATTATGAACCGTATGTTTCCCAGCAAGCCCTGAGGCCAAGCTTTAACTCCGTTAAAACGAATTGAAAACCGGTAATCGAAAGCGCGCAATGGGAGCCATGTCAATATTTTAAATTTAAATATCAAATGGAAATACCATTTAAATATTTATTTTAAACAACATCCGTGTAACATTCATCAATATAGATTTTAAATAACGTGTCTTGTTTTAAAACTGGAATATGTTTTGTTCGTGTGTTCAGATGACATTATTATGTTTGTTGGACTACTATAGTATGAGCGTATGTTGTATAATATTTCGGAGACAACTTGTTTATAAATATATGTAGGTGTCAAAAGATAAGAGGCGCAAGTTTGAAAGTTTGTTGTAACTTGGTTAAGACCCTTCGCGCCACCTGCGGAGTAATTCGTCGGCGAAATTAAAAAAAGTAGAACAGGTGGGCACTCTAATTAGAATTTTTTGGATAACACTATGTTGCAAATATTGTTGCCACCGCCGGTATTTTTACAACATATTTAAAATTACGACGATCGTTAAGAAGAGGAATATTTAAGAGAAGGGTATTGTTATTAAGACTATAAAAATATATTTTTTTAGGTAAGAGTATACGATACATCATTATTTTTAATCTGGAAGTATGCGCTGCCATTTGCAAATTTAAATCGGTTTTATGATAATAACGAATTGGTAGACGCTTAAAGAAATTAAAAAGAAGCAATCGTGATCGCGTGCGAGTCAACAGGTGTCGCTGGCGTGGAGCCAGCGCGTGCAGAGTAGCCCGCCTGCAAAACTACTCCGCTTAAGCCCCCGATTACGCCGCTAGGCCAATTTAACATATTACACAGTAGTGGCTATTAAATTCAATAGTGGGATTGTGCAGTGATAGCGACCGTGGCCGGGCCATTTGCGATCAGTGAGCGGCCGCAAGCGCGCAAAATACGTGAGTATTCTTATGCGCCGTACTGCAGTTTCGCATAAATGTTTACAGAATCCTGTAATTTTCTTTAAAGCCATCGTGTTATTCGCCTTGTTATTGACCATTGCTGCAAAACTCGTAACATGGATTTATAAAAGGGAATGGGGAATTTTTAAAATATGATTTTAACACATTCCTAGCCACGTGGAGCATATACACCCTACACTGAAATTATCTTTGAAAAAGTACAGACCGCGTTTTATCTAAAATAACAACTTTTTGCTTAATATAAATAAATTACATGTTTTAATCCATATCATATTTTAGTTAAATTGTTAATTAGCGAATGAAGTACTGTCCGCCACAAGAGAAAATTATTTACAAAACGCTCTGGCTGGAAACGAGTTAATAACATATATAGTCATTTATACATTCTAATCTCGGTTTATCAACAGCACTCAATAAAGACTGACAGAATAAAATTTTAAAAATTATCATATCATTTCAGATTGTGTTGGTAAAGATACGATACTATTCATTAGATTTTATTGTATTTGTTGATGTCGTGTTTAAATGTTTGGATGTTATCGTAAATTTTAACCATTAAGCATTGAAGTCTAGTCTAGTAGCAGTTTAGTATCTATTAAACTTGTATAAAACCATGTTAACCATAACTAGGTGTCCAAGGCCCGTTAGGCATGCAAAACAAAAAAAAAACGTCTAAAATGTTCTGACAGAGTTGATTGCTGTCGTAGTCACGTAGCATAAAGTGTAGCGTCGTAGCCGCGTAGAGGCTTAGTTGGCCGCACGCCAGCCTACCTGTTGTTAGCGTGTTCTCAGACAAGCGCCTTTGTGAGGCCTGACTAACTGTTGCATGTTTTTATGTCTCGAACGCTTAGCTTACGTGCATTGTTCCTATCTTCCTATTATGCTCTGCGCGTTTATTGCCTCTTCCATTTTCTTGGCTTGAATAGATTCTTGACGCGATGTATGCAATACGAACAGACTTTTCGAAATAATTGACATAACATTGTGGTTTTATGTACATGCATTTTGTGAAAACATAACATATATACAATAAATTATAATATCCATTTCGTATTTTTCGAATGACATCAGCCTTAAATTATGTGTTCAACGTCATTAAATGATCGAGCAGTAGTAACAAACGTAATTTTGTAAATGAAATATAATAGACATAACACATTGAGACGTTCATTTCACTTATTTCATATTAAAAATAAAAAATATTGAGTCCATAATAATAGTACATAATTCAGCTACATTGCAAGGAGCCACAACGGCTATTATATCAAGCTCGTCTCGTATAATTCGTACATATCAGGTAAACCGTCTCGTCTACGAACATTACACGTGATGATAGCTGTGTCCGCAAGTTTCTCGCTCTTTTTCATTTATTACAACCGCATACGAGGCTTGATTGCATTTAGTGATTGAAGTAGATAAAATAAAAGAAAATACATACAATGTTGAATAACCTAATTAAGCGATATTATTCTCATTTAAAATTCGCATCATATTGTCAGCTAACAGTAAAATTAGATATAATAAATTCAAATCGATTTGTATTCTAATAACTATTCCTTGTTACTGTTGTTTTTTTTATATATCTCTTTACTCTTAAATAATATTAAAATAATAAACACTTATACTGTTATACTTATAGATAGTAAAATCCTTTATAAATTAATGACTCTAAATAAAAGACGATGCTTAAACTGTTATCTAGGTGTTCAATTTATATGCTTATTAATACATGTTTGTATTAAATTATATTCATTTATCAAATTAATGATCCCCTTTCCGTTTTCGACTAGTGACGTAGTATTATTTCAAGTTCTCATTACTTCACGTGTCACGAAGGAACGCGGGCGGAGTTAAGCGGCCGTATCATTCCGCCGTTTCCAAATTTTATTACCCGCACCGGCTTTTGTTCTGCACTACAGGCGTCGCCGACCCTGGAAGCGTGTGACATGAAACGTCGTCGAACTATTAAGAGTTGTCAGGGCTCTTTAGGGACAAAAAAATCTTAATCTAATTTACCACCTTTATCGAAGTAAACAATATTTAATTCAACATTGTGGTACAATTTGACGTCGATTTTGCACAACGTTAATTGACGATAAGGCCGTAGACATTGAAGCGTACTCGCCAAAAACGTTTTGCGTATCGTATGTGGATTGTCGTAACACAGAAGTTTTTGCAACTAGCCCGGCTTCAACTTTCAATCTCTACTAGGTACATATGTGGTCTTTCGGAACAGGACCTTTCATATTACAAGGCAAGCTGTCAACCACTATACCTCGCAGGCTATTGAAAAGATACCTAACATTTTTTTTCTATTGGGTTTAGTACATCATGATCACTTAAAAGCCTATTGTGATACTTCAGATATAATAATTAATTATTCAAACTAGATGTTTATCAAAGTAATGTGAAATTCCGCTTTTCTCTTCTTAATCTCTAAAATAATCGAATTCGGTAACGTTTATTATTAAAAATTATGTACTCCATATTTTATATATTTACATGTACATAATATTAATAAAAGAATTTGAATTGTTATACATTTCAGCTGCGCTATGATGCAATATAAATAATTTGTTTAACAGATTAATTGGTAATTTCCTTTTATGTGTGAAAATTTAGAGTAAATGACAACATATATGAATGACTCTCCTTAATTTTATATTAGCGTAATCACATACAGTAAAAAACTATATTAATACTTACTTTGTGTACTATGAAATTCCTTGAATCAGTTTTTGTATTAACTCATGTTATTAAATCTGGTGATATGAAAATTCTTTATATCGAGACATTAAAGTTAATCGATAACTCTGATTATTAAAGGTACCACAGGTAGACAAGATAATCTTTCCTAACAATTGGTTAAGTTTTTTCGTATATCTTTTACTGTATTTTGCAATCGGAAAGCATTGCACCTTATTTACGCTTATACTGACAAAAAGAAGTTCGTGATGAGAGTACCGAACAAATTATTGGTTTTACTTTACTGGATTGTAAGGTTTTTTTTTGTGCCAAAATAATAACTATGTACGGGACAATGATTACGAAGTTCTGGAAAAAAAATATAAACAATAATCCTATACAATGTTAATATTAGAATACTCGAAGCAATAAAAGAGTCGCAATCTATACAAAATTACAATACCTAAAATTTCTGCGACGTAACAGCATCAAATGTATATCCCCACGTCGTCACCACTCATCGAATAAATTATGAAGAAGCCTCGCATCCGAAGCCCAGAATTTAATCCGTTTGTATTCGCTAAGACGTATGAGAACCATTAGAGGCATCGAGAATTGTAAAATGTAAGCGACGAGTCGTTATGTACCTTCGTACGACGCCCGTATTATTCAATTACGAACAAAATGGCATCCATTAAATATTGAATTATATAGACGACGTTTTATTGACAAATGTAAATGATGGATGAGATAGGAGTTAGGTTTTGTTAGCAAAAAATAATGTTACAACCGCACCGCATTTATAACAAAGATATACAATACATCATATCTGCGTGACAGTGTACAGTAATGTACATTAAATAATTACATTCTAAAAATTTAAAATATACTATACCTAAGCGATACGCACCTGAATCGCATTGCATGATGTTTTTTTTTTTGAGTCATGAAAGAACTGTGTAAAGAAATCAATAATAAATGTATTCGTCTTTTGTTTTATTATCAAAAAATATGTCCGTAAAAATAATATAAACGAAGAGAAAGGTCCTATATAAATCCAAAAATGAATACAGTGAAAAAACTATTTACAAATTGTTCCTACGTTTCAGCTTCCAGACACAAATTGTGCTTTCACTACCATGTTTATTATCGACGAAGGATACCACAAGTGCTGCAATCAAATGGACATTTCAATAGAACATACCTGACAAAAAGCAGATATGTTAACGATAAATAATTAAGATGAAATAGAATGTGAGCCACAAAAACTTCTATGGTTATACATATTAAAGACAAACAAGGCAAAGGAAAAGTTATTGCGCTCCTTATTTTATCGAGAATCTTTGGGGAAGTTTTTAGGGTTTGATTTGTAACAACTTGAGAGCAAATAACAAAGTAACTGGATACGATAAAGCGAAGTATTTTCACGTTCTTCATATATGTCAATTATAAAAGATTAGAAGACATTTTAAAGGCTTAATTCAATACGTAAGTTCCGAATAAATCTGATCTTATTTTACTTCACATATGCAGGTTATGACTATATTTTAATGTTTAATAACGTATAATGATATATTTTATTACATTCTCCGGGAAAAAAATGATAAAATTAACTGACCGTAGTGAAGTTATTTACTGCTTGCTACACCCGGTTCGATTCCCGGGCACGTGATTAGTAGTTTTCCAACCTGTCTGACTAGCTGTACTACTTTCAATATCAATCTGCCTCCATAACATGATTGCTAAGCTTCGGCAGTCATATATGTGTGAGCCAAAAGTATTCGGGATGAACACGCTTCACCGTCTCCGGTCACATTGTCACTTCAGGTGAAATTGAAGTCAAGTAAAGGTGAGACATAAAGAGCTTCTTTATAAATGCGAATTGCAGCAAATTTACATTGCGTTAGTTTGCTCTGACTGTAATAATAATAAAGAACGTACGTCGACTTCTGAGTTTTCCAGATAATATCTACATCTGTGTGACGGTTACGCATTCACGCTTCCTTGGTCTATCCGCTCCGCTACTTTAGGACCCCTCGCCCGTAGGTATTAGAGAATGTTTTGAAAGTTCACCGATTACGAAATGATTATTATTAGGTATTAGATACAGTGTGAGAACATCTTCATACCTAACAAAAAAAATCTCTCAAGCTTAAGGAAGTATTCAGTTCAAACAAATGTAACTTATTAAGTAATGTAAATGAAAAAAAAATGCTAAAATATTTTTAACACTAATTATAAACTTAACATTTAACAAAAAAAATTATTACTTTAAAAAACTCTTTGAAATTCCTGATTCTAGAACAAATTGAGGACTTTGCAAACCTCTACTACTAACAAAAGTAGAAAGAAGTTTATTCAGTCAAAGCCTCTTCAAACTTAACCAAAAGACTTGTTTTCAACGGAGAACATTTTCTCAATTGTTTAACTTTCTGTTAAAGTTTATTTGCGTTTTCGTTATGAATTGTAATACATTTTAAATTATTTACATTGGAAGCGGCTCGTAAAATGTTTAAATTAGAGACCTTTAATAAATTTCTATGCAAGAAAATCAGAGTTTTTGATCCTTTTCATTGTGTATTACACGGAATAAAATCTGCTTATAGAAGAATAATAAGTGCGTTTTTTAGTTTCACGGGATTTTATTTTTAATAAAACTATACAAATACCAGAAAATTAGTGAAATAATAAAATACATTTATTAAGAGCAATTCGAGAATAAGCCCAGCTAAACAAAGTCCAACTACTTTATACATAAAATACTAAGCATGCAAATCTTTAAAGAGAAAACTATCCAATTACAGCGAGCAAGGTAATTTAAACGATAAGACGAAATTCAAGAACACAGTCCCATCCAAACCCGAGTCTGTTTTATTAACAAATTAAGACTTCACTGGTTCAGTAGTGAAATAAGGTTTCAAAAATATTGTTTTTTTTTTAATACAAACTTCCAAATCTCAATGAGAAAATGAGTTAATTTAAATAATATCTAGCTTATCCAATTCGTAGGACTGTTGGGTTTGTGATATCATTAGGCGCACAATGCCCCCTCGGGGAACGGCTCAAACGATCCGCGACGAAAACTCCGCGATATCAATTTAAAATATTTACCCTTGTTAAAGCTCTGGGTGAGCGGCCTACTGCTGCAATGTATTGGTAACTATACAGCTAGATTCAGTAGCATATTTTTACGAATGTCGATATCAAAAAATTTTACAGTAAAATACGAAAAAAGAAATTGCTTTATTATATATATATATATGCTATACAATTTTATTATACAAAATCAAGGACCAATTCTCTGAGTGTCATCTCATTGTTGATTGCGTGATAAATAGAAAGGTATAAACAACCACCGCTACACAAAAAAAAACATTACCTTTTTATATGAGTGTTGAATTTCATTAAATTCGTTTATACATAGCTATACTACAATTAAGAATAATAAATATAGACCAGCTTTAAAAGGAAAAGAATACCTATTCTGTACGAAATGTATAAATTACTCTTTAATGATAACATAGACAAGTGATACATTTGTAAAATAATCTATGTAAAACTAAAAGTCTATTTATTGATACTTCTCCGATGAAAAGCCGCAACACGAAAAGTCTGCAAAAAAATAAAAAAATACTCATATTTTTATAACTAGTGACTCGGCACAAAAATTATTTGCCCCCTAAAATAGGCCGGAGCTGATTGAAATCGAATTACCCCATCTTTTTACTATGCAGCGCTTGTTTTCGCGTATATTTTAGACTTTGATTGCGGTCAACCGACGGCTGGACCTTTTTCCATTACCGTACGTAGTCCACTTCCATCATAACTCATTACTTTGCCCTTATTGAATATGAACTCCATCAAATAGCTTATCATATATTCCAATTGCGACGTTTCTTAAAACCATATTTTTGAAAAAAAAATTATAAATCAACTTCTATGGATGATCGCAACAATTTGCCACATAACTATTTTTTTTTCTATAAAAATTTCACACATCTATTTCATAGATAAATATTATTAATAATTAGAATCGTTTGAGAACTCCTATCTTAGATATTTAATCGACAATAATAAAAAAAACTTAAATATCGTTTAACCAATTTCCTGTATAAGTATTAACCATCCGTCTTCATCTACTACATAAAATTATTATAAGCTGAAAGTATAATCTCCGCCATATTTAGTTTACACAACAAATAAACGTAAAACCAAAATACAATAGCATATTCGTGTTTTTTTTTCAGAGCTATCACTTACACTTGGCTTTCTTTTCACACGCTACTAAGCTTCATAAATGCCGCGCAAAATAAAGCGTGCTCACAAGGAATTCTTTTCCATGTATTGGACTGCCGGAACACAGCGATGCTGTTGAGACGGTAGGTTATCATTGAATATGGTAGATTAGGTTAAAAAAAACCTACCATCATAAAAAAAATCCACCAGACCTCGTGTTAATATGTCAGGGTTATTGACGTCCGTAGTTAAATTTCGATTTACCGTTAAATGTGTACAGAACCACCAATTGACTAAGTTCGCACGTTGCTTATCCGCTTACAGCTTATGATTAATACGTGCATTAATAATATAATGTCGCGGCAGCATTAAATTCTTATCGGGAGCGTGTATCTGGTGAAACTGACATAATAACATATAGCGCGCCGCATTAATTCGTCAGTAGACAATTTCTCCACACGCCATCACGCCATTTGGACATAAATCAATCCTGCTCGGTATATTTACTTAGAGTGTATGAGCCTTGTTTAAAATTGACAGTTAATATATCGATCAACGATATGAATTTATTATTACCTTAAATAATGTCAGACACCAATTGTTATATTGCCTATAAATGAACCGAATCTCTGGAATGTATGTAACATTGAATATATTTTAGAGATTCTTTCTATAATGTACAATGTAATCTGTAAAGAGAACAAAACAAATATATTTAATCAACCATTAAGGTAAAACTTTTTGTTATAAATAAAAATAACGGTACAGGACTCTTGCCGTGCTTATTTTTGTGTATTTAATTATACGGTATAAATAGACAAAAGCCGTATCAGACAATTTCCTAAATTATTATATCAATAAAAGCGTAAACGTTGAATAGATTTTCGTCCAAGTCCACATAAAGCGATTGCAGAGAGCTTTTCATCGGCTCTCTGTCATAAACACAAATTTTATACATTTTATTTATAATGGAGACAAGAGTAAAGGAAAAGTATAACGTTAAGTAATACATGCGGCGTCTACATTGCGCTGATCATAATAAGTACCGTTATAAATGAGATATTCTTCATATAAACTCTGTTATTATGTGTATGAGATATATTATACACTTAATTAACATATTTCTCAAATATATAACAAATTAATATTTAATACATAAACAACGTATAAAATGTTGATTTCAGATACGAATACGCAAAGAGGAAAAAGGTTAGATATTTATTAATGGCTTTAATTCTGAAATATATAAATCAATTGATGTGTAAAAACTTTAATTTGAAAATCAATAGATACCAGTTTCGTTCTTCTATACTTCTTTATCTAATAGGCTTGACTACTTCACCACCGTTTCAACTATATGTTAAGCGTCATAGAAAAAGATAATGGTGAATTTTGTTCGCCGAGAATACTCCAGTTAAATTATTTATTTATGTTATTCGCACGCACTATTAGACGTTCATACATCTGTAGGATTTGAGGCTCGCGGATACGAAATCGACTTTATGTTACCATATTGTACAAAGCTTTACTATGATAGCAGATATATTGATTAGAAAACGTGATTTAAGAACTATAGCTAAAGGGGAACCGCTTCGGAAATTGTTGAGCAGATAATCTTTAATGCGATGCGCTCATCAATTGCTTACATACACCTCGGCAACAATGTGTGGGAACGAATCCGATATATCCACGTTTCATACGCGTCTGGTACGTAAATAGCGTAATCTTCTCAGAGTAAGAGGCCGTAAGCGTCGCCTTGATTCTCGTCATCTCAGTGCTATTGTAAACGGGCTTATTGTGCCACGGGATTGGTTTCCCAACGAAGAAAGCGCCAGGGAATCGATTTAAAAATTTCCTTGAAAAGATCCACAACAATGGCCCCTAATACTCGTATTGAACATATTTCGAATAATATGATGTTGCGATACATTAATTACGTGAGACGCGGCCACGCGAAATGAAGCGCTCTTATGCTAAGATGATTTTTTCTTTTTTTTTTTTTAAACATTAATACTTTAATTCAAGCATCAGTATAACATGGTGATTTATTTTATTAAGTAACATTAAAAATCCTTTTTAACATATTTTATGACCAAAGCTATAACTATGTAATTTGCTAATGAAATTTAGCTACTTTTTCGTTTACTACGATGTGTAACAAAATGAACTCATAAAAACGTAAATGAAGAATACAGGTCCATAGACCCGATGTAATTAAATAAGTTACAACCTAAAGATAAATAATAATAAGTATATTTTGATATTAAACGGTCTGCCTTAATATAAAAACAGTCCCTAATTAGTTTTGTGGAATAAACTAGTTCCGACTACGAATTTCTAAAAACATTAAATCAAGTTATAACACATGATGTAATAACAAATCTAATAATTTTATATACAGGATGTTATGAATAAATACATTTACAAGTTATTAATACATTTCTATTGAAACGTATTGTGAGTTCTGCTTCGATGATACAATGGTTTACCGCTTGCCTTACAACGCAGACATTCCGGGATTTTATTCCGAAGCCACGGGCATGGTAGAGTATGGATAATGTCATTCAATATCAATCTGCCGCCATAACAGAATTGCTGTATTTAGGCTATTATATGTGAGAGCCAAAAATGTTCTGGGCGAACATGCTTCACCATCTACGGCCTCAATGTCATTTAACATCAGGTTAAATCGAGATCAAGTATTAACTCATAGCCGACAGAAAAACATGATTAAAAATTCATAGATGTAATCTGCATGTTCACATGTAAATAATAGTTTACTTTAAGGCAATCGAGATGTTTTTATAGCTCATCCAATGAAAATTTTTATAGTAACCGTTCTAGTCCACCTTTAACCGGCGCGTAGGAAGAGGCGTAAACTTTAGTGTTAGGACAACATAAAACTCATTGTAATACCCCGTTGCATCCACATTTTCATATTCATTGACCGTAAAAATATTCTCTATTTTGCGAGATTGAATTCCGCTAACATTGTTTGTAGTCGTTCGATAGATGAGCGAGTCCTGTACAGTTACTTTTAACTCCCGAATAAAAGGGAGGGTTTTAAAAATTTAACGCTTAACTCGTTTAAATTAATACGTGAATCTTCGATTAACATCGTAGCTTGCCAAACAGATTAACCAGTTTTTGATAAATGTTTTTTTTATTAATGCGACCAGAAGTGTACTTTGTTATAAATTCACAAAATTTAACAATCTCTTCTTTTCTAGTTTTACTACGTCTTTTCTGTGAATCGTGTTTTGGAAATTTTATTGTTATTACTTCATTGTATATAGTAACTGATGTTTATTTTTCATCAAGTGCCATACATGTACGGCGATGCTTATATATAGGTTCTAAAAGTATAGCGCATGCGAAAAATCGAGGATCGTCGACCTCTTTACTGTTGAAATTGAACAAAGCAACAAACCGGTTCGAGTAAACGTTGTACCTGAAGCAAAAGTTACCAAACAATGTTCACTGCATGACGTAACGCATTGTTGCACGAAAACACTGCGAATGTAAAAGTGATATTAAAAAAATACCTCGAGTCACGCGTAGTTACCTATAATTCCCCGTTGTTTTATTGTGGAAAGAAATTGAATGATCAAGATTTGACCCTTGACGGACACACAAATCAGAATGGAGCTAATAATTTATCGCCTAAACCGATTGTTTCATTTATAACCAAGGATATCCTCGATCGAGTCGTCTTGTAAATTGGTCTAAAGTACATACACAGAAACAAGTATACAGTATATCTTAATTTATAATTCATTGCATTTTTCTTCGTATGTTAAAAAATAATGTAATATTCATCATCTCTAGTTAGCCTGCTGTCATAAACCATGTTTATGCGACTAAAGATAATTAATTTTCCATAGCGAAGTGAAAGTCATACAACATCTTTTGGATGCGAGTAAACATGATACAATATAAATACTAGTTTGACTGCCAAGCAAACAATCTTCTCTACTTAATTTTACAAGAACATATTGCCTATTATAATCTACTCTTTTTCAGGTTCCGTACAATTTGAAGTTATTATAAAATTACACTTTTTCGTACTTTCCTTTTTAATCGGTTATAAGCCAACACTTGAACAAGATTTCATCCGATGTTAACGGATAATGACGCCGTGGATGGCGAAGTGTGTTGGCCTGAAATACATCTGGCTCTCGCATGTATGACTGCCAGAACATATCATTACTAGGCAAGCGATAAACCACTGCACAGATATTTTCATTGATTTATAAAGAAAGACACATAAAAAAGTCTGAATATATGAAAGTCAGAAGATAAAAAAACAACACTATTCCATCACTTAAACGACCAATTACATATTATATAGAATTGTAGACATAATTCATATTGTTTTCTGTAATTTTTTTTAAACATTGATTAAATAATCTCAATAACCATATAGCTAACATTAAAGAAAATCTAGAAAATAAGTAAAATTACATATAATTTTTATATTTATTTAAGAAAAGTTACGTAAAATCTTTAAATAAATGAATCAAGTTACAGTAATTATCGTAAGATGTAACCGAAGTTAAACCCATTAGGAGAATATCATTAAACAATTAAGTGAAGTGAACCAATGCGCATATAATATTACTAATGGCAAATGGATACTATACGTTCCGTGTTATAGCTATTTTAGTATCAATTAGATAAGTAGGTGTTCGCCTCAACAAGCTTTGTGCCTGACTAGCTTAGCGCTGCATGCTCAAGTTGCATGGAATTTATAACGAGTATATTTATAATAGCATTCGTAATGTGTACTTATTATTTATACCACTAAACAATAAAATAACATCTCGTTCACACGAAGAGAAAGGCATAAGTTGGCGATAACCGCCATGAGACACGAGATAATAACTAACAATGTTTCTAAGAAACGATCACCTACTGCGGCGACTTAAATATACAATAACATCTGCATACAAATTTGCGTGACGGTGTGTAGGTCTATAATTACCTTAGTAGTTACATTATCTATATCTATGAATCTCAACATATAAAATTCAAAGTCCTGATTGACTCACTGACCTATATATCAACGCACAGTGTAAACCGCTAGTCGTAGAGACGTGAATATCGAGGGTGTGTTCTTTGTGATGATATGTCTCCACTGTGAACAGGTTTTTTTGAAATACCAGTTCTGGCGGGTGGGGGGAGGAGTCAAATTGCAATGAAACTTTTTATTGTCTGAGTCCATAGAAGAAAACTGGTGATGATATTTTTATACCGCAGTCGAAATGTAATGAAAAATAAATTAATTATGTATATTATTTTTAAAAATATATATCAAATATGCCCTTTCTCGCACAAACAGTGCTGATCTAACTGCATGAAAATGGGGATAAAATGTAACAAAATGAATAAAAAATCCATTTACTCGCAGTAATCTCACTGAAAGAATACCGAACGAGCAGATAATTATAAATCCATATTCGTTAAGCTTTTAATGTTCGTCCAGTGGACAGCGTGTTTCGTTTTGCATTTTTTTATCGTGCGTTTTGTGGAGATTTTAATTTTTGTATGTAATGACTCTACGTGTAGTTCGTTCGATTTTATGGCTTTTTCATTGACATTCAAAATATAATTAGAACGAAAATTCTGCTAGATATGATATATTTAATCGCCACGATATAGAGGTTTGAAGAAAGGCTTATAAATCGTAGATTTAAAATTCGATTCTTCGCTTAACAGCACGGACAAACCATCTTAAGAAACAATTCCGCATAAAAGTAAAAAGATATGTTGAATAAGGTAACCGAAATTTAAATAATTGGATACATATTGTCTGCATTTTTTTGGAAAAGTTAAATTTTATAAAAGTTTTTGTGCTGAACCCTGCAATTACTATCACTGTCATTAAGGTTTTAACGAATTTATAAAAATTTGTAAATTTTAACGTGAATCAAAAGCAAAACTATTTCTTCTGTAAGAATTATTAAATAGAAAATGTAGTAAATTAACAGATCGTGTTACTAGTACTAATAGCAATTAATTAATTGAGATTAGTAGCTAATATTTGAAAGTACATAGAATTTAACGAATCATATCGTAACGCTCGATTAGCCACTCCGCGATACAAAACACGCTCATCTTACATGTGTCGGTGGGTTCCTTGATTCTATAACGTACCACAGTTACGTGATTGTCCCCATTCCGCATTGTCGACGTCCGCCGTGCACTACATCTGCAATCCCCATTGTCTGACCGATTGATTACAATTCCCATTCACAGTGTGTAGTATGCAATAATACCTACGCTACGGTGCGTACTCGACGTATGTAATTACATATGGCCATAAGCCGATTACCAACGCTTATTGTGTTCAATCATACACTATATATTGTGCGTGATTTAAGGGATATTTTCTTACTTTCTATTAATGTATTTCTTTAAAAGTCATCGTTTATTCGAATTTCTATTGTCTACCGTAGACAGCGTACTATTAATACTAACAAAATATTTTTTTAGCTCAAGAATATGTTTAAACCTCTACAAACAAAGAATGACAAATAATATGTTCTAATATTCTAAGCTATAGATTAAATATGTTCTACTATGTGAATTTTACTTTTTAGCAGGTACAGTTCGGCGTAAATATTTGAAATTTTTGTTATAATACTTTTTAGTTAGTAAAAGTAGCTAGCGAACTAGAGAAATATCGAAGTGTTTTTTTCCAAAAAAAAAAATTGCGGGCAATTTTGAAATCACCCGTTCTTCAAATGTAAAATCAGATATAAGAAACCGTTTAGCAAATATTTAGATCGTTCCGTATTATAATATTGACTTCTCTTTATAAGGGATATCCTCGCGACCCGAGCCTTGACAGAAAACGGGTGTGAGAAAGATATTGGCCTTATTTAACGAAAAGCACGAATTTCTTCGTCTTGTCTACTTGTTATGAAAAGTTACGGAGGGAACGGAAAATTATTTTAAAAGATTTGCGAATAGACTACTGTTAAGCGCTTTAAATTGCATAGTATTTAGTTAATTATGCGAGAAATTCATGAATGTCAACATTGTACGGCGTAATCAAAAAGATGATAATAACGAAAACTTCTAAAGTTCCGACATCCCAAATGCGGTGAATTTGTCAAGGTAGAAAATTAATGACGCAAGTGATGTCCCTCGAAAATCGTCAGACTTCATAACTCATCCGGGCTGAGGCCTGGCTTAAAATCGAGGATTTTTTCCATCAGACAAAGTCCTCCCTGCCCCGACGGGATTAATCGGCGACCTGTTGCCATACTTAAATAACGTGTGCGGACGTCTACCCACGATTTACTGAACATTCGCGCAAATTGTCTTTTCCATCTTTCAGTTTTTACATAATATCCCTGCCATAAATTGATAAAGTTTTCGTTGTATTTTTATGAGTTACTTGTTCACTAATATTTGCGGTACGGAAGTTTTGCGAACAGGAAGTAAAGGGTAAGTTGACTAACTAGTTGGCGCTTAGTTTTAAGACATTAGGAGCATTATTAGTTCGATTGGAAATGTAGTTACTGCTTTTATTGGAAAAGTTATTAAAGTATTGATGATATTGACTAGCATTTAAAAAATAAACTTAAAGAAACACTTCCATATGCAATGGATATATATATATATATATATATATATATCGGT
>DWQX01003170.1:0-18796 GCA_018245475.1 Pharmacophagus antenor
CTTCGATAAAGCTGTAATGGTCGCCACGACTAACAGCATCTACTTCTCCGAATCCAGCAGCAGCAGCAGCAGCAGCACTAAATTTTAAACATCACTCAATTATGTTATGCAGTTTACTTAAATCCCGTATTTTTTTAATTTTGCTGCTGGATTCGGTGAAGTTTGGGCTGTTAGTTTTGTTGACGACTATTACAGCTTCATCGAAACTGCAATCCCGAATTTATTGTGATTTTAAACATTTATACATAAATCAAGAGGTGTCATATTTATTTTCACCGTTTTGGATTTAAAGTATATTTTTAGAATATATTGTTTTAAACTTTTTTAAAACTAATTGATTTAATTTTTTTTATATCGTCTGGTAGACTTGTATAGATTTGCGATTTGAGATCATATAATTTTTTTTTTCCCATAATTAGTCCTGGGAGGACGTGGGCATGGATTTTTTGTTTTTTTTTAAACATTTCTACAGGGAAAATGAATAGTTTTAATTGTGAAAGTTATTAGTATTTTCTGTATTAACATGTGAGTGGAAAAAAAGTGCATTTAAGATATGTTCATAATTTTAGTTTGTTTGAATATCAGTTCAGTGGGGGTTAAAAAATCATAATAAAAAAGTACTTTTATTAGACTATTTTGACAGGCACTGACACCATTAAAATTAGTTTTTGCTGGTGTGCCCCAAATTTGAATTAAATAATCATCTAAATGCGGTTTAACTAAACAATTGCATATCGTATGTATTTCGGCCTTGAGTCGGTAGACATGTAGCGACACGCCGAAGCGAAGTGAAGAAAGCGGAGAGATGTAATTTTTGTTTTTATTCTGTCTATATGCGATTTTCATGTTAGTTGCTGATCTAATATGAGTTCTAAGTATTTTTCTTGATCTTTTTTAATTAATTATTTGATTATTTATTTTTTGTTTTTGGTAATTTTAAGTTTTTTATTTTGTTTTTGGCAGAAAATATCAAATAGTCTTTTTTTACATTGATAGTTAAAAGATTTTTTAAGAACCAATTGTTATGTTTATTTAAGTCGTTTTGGGCATCTTTTATTAAAGCGTCTACAGAATGATCATAGTAAAAAGACTGATAGTTTCTACGTATAATGTTATATACCCAGAAATAACTGTCTTTTATGCAATAAATATCGGCATTCAAAAGTAATAATCCTAGCACCGAGCCCCGGAGGGACACAATATGTTATAGTCACAAGATTACTTCTATATTGGCTAATCTATACAAGTTGAAAACGATTGGAAAGATTGGACTCGAATAACTTATATGCACTCTGAGTGACTCCAACGTCTTTTTACTTATTCAGAAGTAATCGATGACTGACTGTATCAAATGCTTTTTTTAGTTCTATTAAGATTTCAAGGACGACTTTTTTTTGGCCTATGTGTATTTTAATTTTCGTAACTAGATCGATAACTGCCGAGAGGGTATTTGATTTTGGCTTAAAGCCATATTGTTTCTCAAAATTATAATCAGTTGTAAATAAATAAAATAAAACGGCTTATTCGATAGTCATTGAATTGCACAGAAAGTGATTTGGATATAATTATAATATTTTATTAATAAGTCATAATGCTATTACTTAAGACTAACATTAATTAATGAAATTACCTTCGCACAACTAGAAAATAATTATTTAATAGTGCTTAATTACGGAAACGTACGTACTTATTTAAGACAACTTTAAAACATGGTCTTAGTATACAAATATTTATTCTTTTGGTTATACATTGCTGATACACAATGTTCCTAAAACAATTATTAACCTCGGTGATTATAATTTTGTGCATAAAAAAAACTTGCAGTGAAAATTTTCGTTAGTCATTTTTTATATATTCTTTTGTTTTTTAGTCAATTTCAAGTTCAAATAACAGTAGACGTATTAATTATATAATTTATTGATTTAAGCGTTACTTTGCCAAACTCCGTGACGTAAAACAAAAAAAATAATTTTGCTAATTTCTGCTTCTTTTTTATTGCAAATACTATGACTAAAGTACAACCTCAAAGCATTTCGTCACTATACGTAGCATCTTCAGGAGACGTTATTCCTGCGACAGTACGACTTCGACCGGTCGTGCTGTCAAAATCTTATTATTTTAATATATTATATTTATGTTATATGTATCATCTCAGATATAACGTAGAAATGTTGGTAATCTTAACGACATAAAGTATTTTTATTCAACAGATGGATTTACAAAAACCTGTAATGATGAAACCCCTGAATGCTTAAAAGATTTTGTACAATCAGCTTTAAAGAAATTCCTTGATGGTATTCCAGAGCTAGGTATAAAGTGTTTAGATCCATTTGAATTTACCAAAGTGCAATTTTCACTGCCAAGTGGTCTTAAAATCAATTTCTATGATGGTCAGTCAACAGGATTTAAGGAATGCATTGTTGAATCTTTGAGGTAAGTAATTTTTTAACTTGGTGTAGAGAAAATTAATATAAATGGATATATTATAATATTTATGATATAATTGAATTTTGAAACTTGTCAAGATAATGTGTATAGTAATTAAAATTAAGAATTCTGCGGTAAAACTTCTTGTTAAAATGTGTATGTGTATATATATTCTTATAACTTAAACTGGTGAACCATTTCAATGTATCTTTAACTTCAACAACGTTTGTACATAAGTTTTACCTTTCAATAAACTATATATATAAACTATGACTAAATTATTTGTATTAGTTTGGGTTCTAAATTGCGAAATATGTGTTACGAATAAAATATATTTTTTTTTAGAAAAAACGGGACTAGTATTGAAATAATAACAAAATGTAACCTCCATATCAATGGTAGCTACAAATCTTCGGGCAGAATGCTCATGTTTCCTGTAAATGGAGAAGGCGATTTTACAATTAAGTGTGGTATGTAATGTTCTTTTTAAAATTATTATACATTTGTCATCATAACATCGTTAATCATAATTGGTTGTTACTGTTAATTTCGGTGAAATGAAATAAAACAAAAAAATTAAGTAATATTGTTCAAAAAAGTTCTTGATAATAAAACTTATAAAATGATCACTGATATTTCCAACGTTCTATGTCGTTATAATAAAATAAATATGAAGCGCAGCCATGAGCGAAAACCACTACCAACTTGTTTCTGCATAGGTATACTATAAAAGCAAAATATCTGAGACATTTGTCACATATAGTACTCTGATCCCATGACAGGTAGCTAAACAGCACCTGTAGTATGGGTTATCAGAGACTATAGAGATATACAAACCTAGATGTTTTTCAATACATACTTAGGATATACCTAATATTAACAACCAGACGACACAACAAACAGAAATGTTCATCATACGAATGTTTTTCCTGAGCAGGAATCCATCCAGCGACCCCTGGTATGAGAGGCAGTGTTATTGTCATTACACTAACGGGCCAGCTGAACTTATAATGAAGATCAAAATCACTTAATCTAAGTTTTCAGTTTATTTATGTATGTAAAGAAGATAAATTTGAAATTTTGTTTTCAGATCACATAAAAATCAACATGAATTTTCATTATAATCCATATCTAGCTGCTGATGGAAGTGAACATGTAGAACTAAAAAAAATTGAATCCAAACATTTCTTTGAAGACCGAGTTCACTATAATTTCACAAATATTTTTAAAGGAAATCCTATTTTAAGTGAGTAATTTAGCGATTTCTAGACTAAAAATTTTAAAAAGTTTAATATTATTATATATAACGCTATGTATAACTCAATGCTTATCGTTACAGGTAAGACCGTTCTCGACTTTATGAACAGTAATTGGCGCATGGTAGCTGAAGAGTTTGGGAATCCAATTGTTAATTATGGTGTGACCGAGATAATAAACAATATAAAGAAATTATTGCACCGTGTACCATCAGATAAACTACTTTCGGACTAATTACACTCGATGCTGATTTAACGAACAATATCATTGATGGTTGCTTAACAATATTTGTAATAAAATACGTAATAAAAGCAACTTTTGATATTGTTTCTCATCTTATGGTCCCTCCCTACATTTTGTGTCGGTAAGGTATTTTTTTTTTTTGTAAGATTAAATTTGATCTCGAATAAAGAAATCTTCTATCTATTATCATTATATATTAAATCAAAATTTAAAAATTAAACATGATTTTTTTTATCAGTTAATGGGATAACACTTGGACTCGATTTCACCTGATGTTAAGTGACAATGAAGCGCCACGGAGACAGTCAAAATAAATAGAAGTAGAAAAAAGATAACATATTGAATGTTAATAATTACAAAAATTACACAAAAGTGTTATAATTAATAGACACTAATCAATAAGCACAGCAAATATTAGTAGAATTAGAACAAAAAAAAAATGTTATTTCTATTATTATATGTTATTCATTTAAATCTTACAATAATTATATAAACCGATCCCCCTATGACGATTTTACCATCCGAATTATGGACTTACGGTGAGCGTTCTTCCCTTCGTTGTTGATATTCCGCGCGTTAGCATAAAGCGTATTTTTCATCTGTCTGTGTTTCTGATCTCTAGATATCACATACGGGTCTTCAAGAGAAGAGTGAATAGACTTCTTCTAGACTAGTGCGATCTACTAGCATAGACTACATCTTTACTTACTATCAATTGATTCAGGCGATAAAGTAGATATTTAAATGACATGTGTTGAAAATCTGTTAAATGTTGCTTAGGGTATCAGAAAAAAATACTATTTTGTACATAACTTATCGTAAGTAAATAAGTATGAACAGGCAAAATTAAATATATTATTTTACATTTAAAATTATAAATACAACAGAACAAAGCGCCTATGTCGATCGTCACTTAGGAACGGTATGTGGCCTGCCTTATAACTCATAGGTCCCGGTTCAATTCTAAGGCTACATGAGTAATGAACGGTGGTAAGGTCTATTTTTTCTAACCCACCTGACTATCTTTCACCTAATACAATACATATATTTTTTTTATAAATCACTAGGGGGTACCCTTATGCAGGGGCGAAATAATGCCGAAGACTCGTCATGGCGGTGAGAAAAGACCTCTGACTTGCTGTCTTCATCAATTTAATAATCAATAGTGGGAGATCTTAGTGTGCTAGGGTAACCTTTTGCAAATAAGTAATGTTACAGAAGAAAGTGGCTAGAAAGAGAAGGAATAGAATTCTCATTTCCCCATCCGAAGACGCAGAGCCGAACAGCGTCGATCGATGCCCTCACTCATCGCCCTTAATCGATATGTAGGCGAGGGAATTCCGACACGGCGGTGTTCTGACACGGGGGTATTCGGTACGAGTTAGCTGCCAAAAACTATTCTGTCTAATGGGGATGCTCTAGCTCCAATCCTTGTACATGGTCTGAGACGTCCTGTGTAGTCGTGAGCAAAAGCGGTCCCTTAGGTACGACCAATGACAAAGAGAAAGAACATCATGGGGTTTTAGCCAGTGAGAGTCAGACATAACTCATGGGTTACCCCCATAGCGGTAGAGTGTCCAATTTAAGATTCCCCCACGGAAAAAAGTATCCCCTGTCCGATTCCAAGATTGTAAACGGTGTAGATATATATATATTAACACTTATAAATTTTAATATTAGTTTTAAATTAACTTGAAACATGTAAACAAGAATTGATAAAGGCTGCGCTTCTGTTAGTTCTATGAAACATTTAGCTTGGATTTTCATGTTGCTAGGAAGATCATTACAATTTAAGACTTTATATATGATACTTATCAATTTACTTCTAAATGTAAGAATATTCTCACAATAAAGCGATAAAGTTAAAATTGATTGTGGAAATCCAAATAAACATTAGGAATAGAACTTTAGTATCTCCATTAAATTTTATACAATATAAGCTTGTCCAGAAAGTTAACAAAATAAAAATAAAGGCAGAGATGATTGTCATAAAGATTAGATAGTTATAAATATGGATAATGATGTGAAAGGCTTTTGCAATAATGTCATAAGCAACTGCCAAATCACGAATTTTATTATTTTTATACGGGGCTCGACCAACATAATAGACTTTTTGATGAAAATTTGAACCTTTTAAAATGTTTAATGGATAGATAATATTGCACTCTTGATCGGTTAAAAAACATACAAAATATTTTTTAATTAATAATACTATCTGGCCAAACATGAATATTATTTTGCAGAATACAACTATCTCTATTTATCGTTCAAAATAAATAGCTAAATTTATAAAATATTTCAACTTGTAATCATTATCGAATATCAAATTCATTACCATTGTGAAAATAATAAACAAAATAAATGTTATTAGAAACATTATAGATCGTTTCAGCAAATTAATATAAAAATATTCCATAAAACATGCACGTAATAAATAATCAGTATTAGTTAAAATTTTATTAACCTTTTGCCATTTCTTTGTATGCCACAAAACTAAAAAAATAGTGGATACATATTGAAAAGTCATCATTAACCATGGTAGTTCATGAAGTAAGACCTATCGTTTCTTCGACAGTAGGTACGAGACACAGCACAGTAAAAATTAGTGTCCAAATGACACTAATGCAGATACATACATTTTGTACATAATCTTTTTTAGAACTGGTTAGGCGGTATCTAAATAGACCAAAGCATTGTTCAATTATTAACATTGGCTTGATACACTCTGTTATTCTCTTCGTCATACTGCGTTCTTTATTTTATTTAGAAGTGGCTGAATGATTTCAACTTGAAGTACTCGTATAACTATATATACAACACCACTGGTGTATGATGATTATTCATGATTTAGATTGAACAAATTAGTAATCAAGTTAATGCATGCACTCAATGTACATAATTTATTTATTTTACTAAGAAATACATGACCAATGTCGATATGCATTAAGGCATATTCATTTTGACTGTCTCCGTGGCGTAGTGTTTAGCCTCTTGCCTTGTAACGCGGAGGTCCCTGGTTCAATTCCCGGGTCACAGTAGTAGTGGAGACTGGATGGTTGTAGGATTTTCAAACCCGCCTGGCTATCTACCACCCTCAATGTCAATTTGCCGCCTCAACAGCATTACTGTGTTCCGGTAGTCATACATGTGATAGCCACATGTATTCTGGGCGAACACGCTTCACCATCTATGGCTTCATTATCACTTAACATCAGGTGAAATCGAAGCCAAGTGTTAGCCCATAACCGATAAAAAAGTGTTGTTTTATAGCTTCGGTACCGAAGTATCACAAATATACATTATTTTTATAGGCACATACTCATATATCTCTTAAAATCGTATAGTACGATAGTGCCCAATACGTAATCTATGAGCTTTAGTTATATTATTTCTACATAATTTACAATCAACAAACCAAGAGAAATGAGACTTTAAATAATTTTATGTCGAAGTCCTCTTTTTTTGCTCGCTTCATCAATATTCTTTTAAACGCTTTTAACAACTAATTTTAATGTAATCGAAATATTGTGCATATTTTGGTTTTATGTAAATCATCGTCATGATTGAAATGTTCAATTTATTTTTAATAAGGAGGACCATTCCAAATTTTATAATAGTTACTTTTCCTTCTTTCAAAATACCTTAACCGTTACGCTCACCGCTTAGCTTTCGTTTATAAATCTTTTTACCTGTTTATATTACAATATTATGTATTCTAAACACCACATTTCACATAAACATTAATAAAAAAACATAATCAAAACTTTAATCTCTCGTCATAACGTGTATAACGATGCCTTTTCGTAAGAAACTGTAAACAATGATAGCGAGGGTTGTGTTTTTATACATTGAATAGGAATTTTATATTGTTTGTTAGCTAAGCCTATTGGTTGACCGACTTGTGAATAAGGAATAGTCTATAAAGACGCTGTCATAAAGTTAATGAAATCTCACTCATAATCTGGCAACGTACTATACTTTGAAGGTACGGTACGTTTATTCAACAAAACTTTCTAAATTTATATGGTTTATATATGTATATTATTTTTATTGAAAAATAATGTTTAATTCGGCTTTAATGTATGTAATCAAGTAATGAGAAAGTTCAAACGTTTTGCATGTATAAATATTTAATAACCTACTGTGTATTAAGGTAATTTCTACAATTACGATAAATATTGCCAACAGAGTAATAGCACTATTCTATAATATTTATTAATACACGAGTATAACAGTAATATAAAAGACGAGTGATACAGAAATATATGCATGTACGTTGCATAATCTACATTTGTGAGTTTAAATACAGCAAGAATTAAAAACGTGCAGTAAAAAAAAAAGATATTTGCTTCACTCATGGAGTCCAAATCCAATTATGAAAACGCTTTAATTCTCTCCGTCAAGCCTATACTTTCATTAGATAGATATTATGGAATATTCAGATTTGCAAGTGCAGAAAGATTACTTATTCCAATTAGCAACAAATTGAAGATCCTTGGACTTTTTACATACTTGTTTATCGGAATAGTCTACCTAACATTCAGTATTGGATACAACAAAAAAATAAGTTTTGCTCGAATTGTAGAGCTATTTCCAAGTTTGTTGCTTTTCTTGCAATATTCTAGAACCATCATTGTGCAATAATTTTTTGACATTAATATGAATATACGCATATTTACTGTTCTACAAGATATTGATGTGATATTATGTATCAATACGAATAAAGATTTTTACAAGAAATCATGCACTGAAACTATAGCATTGTTAATACTACTTAGCGGAGCGTTCATAGCTATGTTGTGTTTCGACTTTGTTAATGAAGTCGAATTTAAAATCGAGCACATTGCTATTTTAATCGTATATTTCCAATGCGAATTGGAAACATTGTTATTTTTTAAATTGATGGGAATACTAAGAGAGCGACTCAATGTCATAAATTATTACCTTTTAAAATTTGTGACACAAAGAGGTTATAAAAACATATTTAACATGAAACAACTTAATAATCTCGTAAATATTGAAGGATACCCAAATTATGTTGGCCGGCCTACGCCTGCCAATTTTAAAATTAGAGATTTGGCGACAACATATGGTAAGATTGGTGAAGTATGTCAAATGGTCAATAGAACTTTTAATATGTTAATCTTTACAACCTTAATATTTACATTCTCATTTGTAATAATCCTTTTTTGGACATCTTTATTCTACTTTCAGTCAAACAAAAGCCCCAGATACTTAATTAAAATAATTGTTTGAAGCATTTCTGAAGTAGTAGGAATAATTACGATCGTTTTCAATTGTGAAAAGTTACTTAAAGTCAAAGAAAACACCAAGCTTCTTCTTACCAAAGTTGTAATAGATTACAGTCTATCAAAAACAATGAGAAGGCAAGCAAAAATATTTTTGGATTTAATAGACATTTGTCCGTTAAGGATTATTATTTACGACATATGTTCTATAGAGTTACAATTAATTTTTAAAGTTATTAGCTTATGTGCAACTTATTTAATTGTAGTTATACAGATTACTCATTATGTTTAGTTATAATTATTTTTAAACTAAATGTTAAGCAAAATATTTTATAAATTTTACTCACTAGAGGATTTTGTATAGCAGTAGATCAAATATATATAACTTACTAAATTATGTTACGAAAATTAATATTGAAACTAATCTTAATAAAATATATCCATCATTAATACATCATTTTTAAAAATTTATCGAATGTACAATCGATATATAATAGTTTACACAAAGCTTTGTCGTGTTGCTAATTATTTTAGCTGCTCATGTTATGTTTTCAAGGTGGAATTAGTGCTGGAGTAACAACAGATGGGGACATTGTAGTTGACACGTCATGGATTGATTATATTTAAGTAAATGGATACAAGTCGTATAAATAAAATAAGGGGTGTTTATGTAATATTGTATTACGTGAATACCTTATTTGTAACTATTGCTTAATAACACGTACACTTTACATAAATTATCATGATACTTTTTCCACTCTATTTAACTGCAAGCATGAAGTTAGAATTTAAATCAAACATAAATTTTCTTTATAAAATAATAAATCATTTTGTACAATCCACCTAATGCTCTCTACAAAGAAGAACTGATAGAACTCACAAAAACACAGGCATGAATAAAAAAAAAGTGTATACACTCGCCTTTCAAAAAGAGTTCGTGATTACTAAGTGTTTTTTTTTTATATTTAACAAAGGTTGTT
Organism: Pharmacophagus antenor; assembly: GCA_018245475.1. NCBI lineage: Eukaryota > Metazoa > Arthropoda > Insecta > Lepidoptera > Papilionidae > Pharmacophagus > Pharmacophagus antenor. Next base: position 10,157 of record DWQX01003170.1, read on the forward strand.
ATTGAGAAATATGTATCGAATTATTTGTTACTAGCTGTCCTTGCGAACTTCGTATAGCCTAAGAGTCAATAAGTGTCGTGCTACCTTTTCACTGAACTTAATTTGTTATGTGGTGAAGTATTCCTAATTTCTCGGGATTTTCTCATTGTTACCAAGATCTTCAAATGATAGTTTTCCATAGCGTCATCTAGTGATAATTTGTTAAAACAAACAGAAGGGAATGTTTTATTTTTTCGGAATAAAAAGTGAAAAGTTGCGATAACTCAGTAAGAAGAAATTATTTTTACCCACGTTCCCGCAGGAATTCTCCAATTTTCCTAAAAAGTACTCTAAATGTTATTCTACAAAATAATAAACCGACATGCCAACTTTCATGAAAATCCATTCACTAGCTTTTACGCGATTGAGGGTCAAAGAGACAGACAGTTAAAAAATTTAATAAAAATTTGTTTTAATTTCTACATCCTCACAAAATGTATTTCATTTAAAAGTTTCAAAAAATTTTTATATTATAATAAAATCATTAAACCTCTATGGAAATTTTTAAATTGCTTTTCATCTTAATCCTCTCAAATTTTGAACACGCTTCGGTTAGATACTACATATTTGTAAATTAAGATTGCTCCCATTTACATTAGAATAAATAGAATTTATTCTGTTTTGTATTGAACAGAATAGCGAGGAACCAAATCATAAACGTCAACAGGAAAGTCAACTCTTACTGGACAGCATATGCGAATTACGAAGTGAGCTCTGCTACACAGTGCTTGGGATATTAATAAAGAAGAAGAAAAAACAAACCTATCTAAAATAAATAATTTATTCTTATTATTATCAAATCCACGCACCCACACTAGGCAAGAGTGACGGATTATGACATTCATTCTATAGTTTAGAAAAAATGAAAGCCTGCAGTCTCTACAGTGGTACCATAAATTTATACTTTTTATGTGGTGTCTCACTTGAAGAGTTTGTATAATAGATCAAATATTTTTCAATTTCTTAAAATAAAAGCGTCATCACTGTTTTTTAAACTGTTTTATAATTTGTTATAAAGTATTTAATTGTAACATGTACTATTATTATATACAAATATCCCGTATAAACGCCCTCATACTTAATTGTAAGATAAAACAGAAGATTGTACTAAGTAATCGTATTAAATCTTTAAGTTATTCTACAATATTTTTATTTTACTAACAAATTTACAATTTACAAATTTCCTACTAATAAAGTATCTGATTTGTATATTTCCCCAGGTGGATTTACTGTGGTTGTGTTTCTAGATGAAACAAATAGTTATCGTAACACCTATCAATAAATTCCAGCAAATCATACTATGATAATAATTGCACACATATTACTAAATAAGACGATGAAAATGAGCCACGGGAACCCAAAAATATATACAAAAATACTCACGCGTCACAGTATGTTGGAGGTTATATTTTAATATTTACTGAGAAATTTTTCGCTTTACAAGTTTCTTACCAGATCGTTTTTTGAATATATTTCCATTGCGATCTTGTGAAGCGCATATAGAATACAATTTGGCAAACCTTCTTTCGTTAATTAACGATATAAAAAAAATGTTAGGATTAAAGTTGTATGTAATTATTTAAAGCTTAAGTTATTAACGCAATTTTAAAAAGCAATTTCAGTGTGAGGCGTATACGCCACGTGGCAGTAAACGTATTCATTAACTAACGATGTAGAAGAATATTGTACTCTCAGTGCAACATTGTCAGATATCCGAAAATGCATTTTTTCAAAAGAAGCTTTTAAAACTTTGATATCGCAAGAAAACAAATTTTAACTATAAGGTCAACTTTTAGTTTCTAATTGAAAAAATAATATTTCTGTTGTATTTAACATTTATTTATTATTTAGCAGACTTTTCAAATTTTGTAGAAATAAAAGTGTTGCACTGAGTGTGCGATATATAAGTTGAAAGTAGTTTATGATAGAAATAAAGAATTATACTGCTTAGCAGTGGTATATGTGCGATGTCATCACTCCCTCTAAAACAAAGCAATATATAAAGGGCTGACACCATTGTATCGGAGCGCTTTGTTATGATCCGTCTCACTTCTGCAATACGTCCTCATAGTTCTATGTCAGCCAGTTGTTCCGGCTTCTTTTTATATTAATTAACTCGCAAATTCCGGATCCGCCAGCCCCGAGTCCGACGAAGTTGTAAAAATGGGCAAAAAGACTAAAAACTAATACATCACTAGAATCTAAAGCATCCGGGCATATTTCTTGCGATATGCATCGTAGCGCTTGGACCACTATTTTTAGTGGACTGTCATGATACCCTCTCACAAACTCCTTGGATGTTCGAACTTCGCTGCTTTATGGAGGGGAACGACGGCAGCGAATCGTAATACCGACATTTCTCTTCCTTCGCCACTTTACCACGACTGCGATGGGTAGTGCAAATTGGTCCTCGCGGCCGCGGACCTCCAACAAGAATCCGCTGTGGACTCCCTAAGACCGCCTGGAAGGACTACCTCCCAGCCAACTCTATGTTAAACTATGCCATGGTGAACACGGTACACGCAGACATGGTGGGAATGATTTTTCGCCTATATCATTATTGTCGAGGTGCATGACATTCTTAAATTGCCTAAATTCATTGCTTAAAAAGCTCGTTTTAAAAATAAAAAAATATTCAAGGAAACACTTTTTTGTAATTTAATTTTTTTTAACGGTTTTATTTGTCCTGAACATTGATTTCACATAGTAAACAACGATAAGTAGACCTATATTTGAAGATAAAGTTGCACACATAATTTACAATTTTTGCACTAATTTAATTTATAAACGTTTCTCAAGCAGTATTTATATATTAATACCTTAATCTATAAATGTGAAATGATCTTCTCAATAATTATATAAAGTGATTTATTTGTAAAACTACTATTAAATATGTGGTACTGATACTTAAGAATTTTAGCACTAACTTTATGTTTACCTGGAACATTTCGTAAATGCAAATGTACAACTGCCACGTATCAACGATTTGTAAGAAAACTTTAGCTTGATGCTCCATATATTTTGGAGTTTGATAATTACTAATAAATTCATTTAAAACCTTTACAATTTCTTTTCTAATTAGAATAATTTTCTCACAATAAAAACAAATAATAATTAAAAAAGATAACTCTGCTAAAGTCCAAGAAATTGTACTAATTAAAAATTGAACATTACCTTCAGATTTAAAGTAGTATAAGGAAGAAGAGAAACTTGTGATGATGAAAATAAAAGTGGAGATAATTGTCATAAACATTAAACTGTTGTTCATATCGTTAATGATTAAACAGGTTTCTCCGATATTATAATATATGTATGCCAAATAACAAATTTTTGTATTTTTCTCATTAAGCGTTCCTGCAAAATCCAAATTTACTTCCCATTTTTTTATGCTCTTGGAGTGATGGTTATAACTGTATCGTTGTTTTTTATTTTGTAGAATCGTTACTAAGAGTTTTTTAATTAATAATAACCTTTGTTTTACCATGTACAGTATGAGACAAAACAACAATATTTCAATTTTTCTTTCTAAAGAAAAAACTATGCACATAAAATATGTAAGTAAATTATCAATGCCTAAAGACATATCAATACCTATAGCTATGCCACAAATTAAAAAATTTAAAAACATTAATTTTTTAGATTCTCTTAGCGATGTTTTGTAAAAACTTTCGTACATACTCACACGTAAAAAATAGTCAATGTCCGCAAATTTAATGACAATTTCTTGATTCTTTTTGCTTTGCCTAAAAACATACGCCACAGTCACCGCATAAAATGCAAGTAATATAATCCATGGAAATTGCAATAAAAACGTTTCATATCCACTTATATCAAATAAAGGAATGCCAAATATTGACGAACTTGTAATCCAGAAGATAGCAATAAAACTACCAAGTAATTTCATTTTCATATTAACCGGAGCAGAAGTTTTATCACACACACGATAGTTGAATATACCAAACATATACAAAATTAATATCCAGGGCTTTATGCATTTGATTATATTATCTCTATTGTATCTACTTTTCGATTTTGATTTCGTTTTCATCATGATTTTTATAACTACTATTATATATATCTTGGACGTTCGTTCAATGGTGTTGAATTTACATCATTGAAATTATAAGTACACAATAAAACTTATTCGGAACACGTAATATTGTTGAGTGTATTAAAAATTCCTCAATGAAGGTCCATAATAAATGGTTTTATTAATAATTACTTTCTTCAATTATGAGTAAGAGCATTTTATATTTGAAGTAATAATAAAGGTATACCCTTATTGGTATTGGTATCATTGAGTTAATTTCTTTTGTGTATACACATTTTATAGTTGGTTATAGAAGCAAAAATTATAAATTTTTTGATGAGAAATAAATTTCTGATGTCATTAAAACCAACGGCAAGCAAAAACTATTCAATTAGACGCATGCGTGAGCAAAAAACCTAGTTATCAAATTCTTAAAAATCTTTTTTGATGAAAAAGGAACACCTTGAAGTTAGTTCCAAAACAATAAATAAAAACCTACTAATCTATAAACCATTACATTGCTTTGTGTAATATATAATGTGGCTAGTAATAATTAATACTCGCTTCTTGTATTTGTTATAACAAACTTTTTTCTCTAATTAATACTTTATTTATCAACAGCTTAAGATTCGTTCGCTATAAAAGAAAAGAGTAATTTGAATCAGTGACATCTTGACACTTGATCACTACATAAAAATAACATTTTAATTATAAATGCATCCTGCTGACAAATCGTTGAACTATTAACTTTTGTGTTTGAAAGACGAGTCTTTCGCACCACGTGTCATTCCAACATAACAGGCCTTAAAGTGCAAAGTAAGAAAGGAGCCAGATACTGCCTTGGCTGGATATTGTCTTGGCTAAATACTGGCGCACATAAAGGCAAAGTATGTGCTTTGGCTTTTTTTCTTTATACAACGATCTGATGTAAGTGATATGCCCGCCTATAATTACGAAGTGCTAGTTAGACCATATTGCGTTCGTCGTTGCTTAAAATTTCGTATCTTATAGAACGCAGCGTTTGATTTGGAAAATGGAAAATAAGAGCTAGACATTCGGCTAGCTTTGGTTTTGTAAATAATTATATTTCTCTATCGCAATAGGAACACTGCGACAGAAAGAACGCTTTACAAAACTGATCCTAGCTGATTTTTACCGTAAGTCTACTATCTATCTAAAAGTCTTCTATCAAATAAAAAATCGGGTACTGCAAGTCCCAGTTTTTGAATTAGAAGTTTAAAAAAAAATAAAAGGATAAAGTTTTTAAAACAACATCTTTATTATGTAATAAATGTATGCAGTAAAAAACTACTTACAGCTGTATAAAATAAAATATATTACATAAAAGTGGCAAGAGTACAGGAGGTACTGGTTACAGACCTGTATTACTAAGTACCCCGCTCAACCCAAAGACAGTCAGATCAATAGAGATAAAAAAGAAAACATTTATTTTTCTTAGTAATTTTTTTTTACTTTATAAAATCAGTACTTGCTTGTATTCGGTAAATGTTTACGTTGTTAATCTTTTTCAGGACTTTAAGAGCTTCGTCGAACTCAGGCCCGCGGATCTCGTCGATCCGCGAGCTAATTAAGAAATTAGTTCAAGATTTGTGTGTTAAAATGGCGCATGCGATTGTGTATGTATGTGTTTTACCAATATAACAATTCCAAAAACATCTATTAATAATGTCTATTAGATTCGTATTTTTTCATTTAAATTTGTGTTTTATTTGCTGTTGTTGCGTCCTGCGATATGGAATCTATAATCCGAAGGTTTAAAAGATTTCTCTCCATAGTATCTTTAATCCGGGATGATCAGCTGTTATAGTAGTTTTTGCGTGAGATAGCAATATACAAATAGATTGACATGGACAATTTTTTTTAAATGATTGTTATATTCTATACACAAGTTACAATAAATAACCTTCATCACCAGCTGATAAACGCACACTGTTAGGTATAGGCCTCTTTCAAAGATCTTCAAACTGATCGGTGTTGTGCTGCCCACATCCAGCGGCTTCCCTGACCTTCACCAGATCGTCGATCCTCGATTACCACCACTATGTCAATAAGTATCGAGAAATTGCACATAATATTTATGAATTAAGGTGAGAGTTTGGTGATGATTAACATTTTTTAGATTACAGAATTATATGAGTCGTATACATAAAGCCTTTATTTTTTAATTACTTTACGGCGAAGAAAATTATTTGAGTCATTTCTAATATCTTCCATTGGCGATTAACCTCCATTTCTCTAATGATTTTGCCCAGCTCCGAGCATTTGTATTCATCGTATTAATTACACCATACTTGATCTTTTTCTATTTTTGATAGATCGTCGTGAATTTTTTTTATCACCATTTTCCAAATAAAATAAAACAAATTAAATTAAATCATTTACTTGAATGACTACAATAAGGTAGGAAGTACAAACACTAACAAACTTTAAGATCAGTTTTAAATTAACTTGAAACATATCAAACGCATACATGAACAAAGGCCATAAATCTATAAGCTCTATAAAAGCTATAGCTTGATTAATCATGTTATTATGTATATTACAGGTTATAACTTTATATAAATCTGCTTTGAGTTTTTTTTTTGTTTTTACAATAATCTCACTGTAATGTGATAAAATAACAATTGAAAATACTTCATTGAAACCCCAAATTAGTACTTTTAAAACACTTACAAATGTTTTTTTGGTTTTCATGTACGACAAAGATGACCAGAAGGTCGAGATAATAAAGACAAAAGCGGAAATAATCGTCATCATAATCAAAAAATTATAAATTGTATTAACGGTTTGAAATATTTCTCCGATGTTGTCGTAAACATATGCGAGGTCCCGAATTTTGGTATTTGAAAGTGACACTTGTCCAATAAAATTAACACATCCTTGAAGTCTTTCATTGTTTGCATAATTTTTATTAATATAATTTGAATTTTGGTCGCTTAAAAACTTTACTATGTATTTTTGCATTAGCTGTAATCTTTGCGTAAGCATAAATAAAATGAAACATAATATAAGCAATTGTATTTTCTGTCCAAAATAAATAAACAGTAAAAATCTATATTTAATTTCGTAATCAACATCTAACAAATAATCCATCGAGACAATGAAAACACAAAAAGAAAAAAATATTATTAACCATAAATAAGCCGTTTTGAGTGACCGATTGTAGAAATTTTCGTTGAAACCAGCAAGGAGAACAAAATCTGCTATAGCAATTTTTTCAATAATATTTTGACTACTTCTAGTTTGTAAGAAAATTAATACAATCGTTATTAAATATTGAAAGCTAATTGTTATCCAAGGCAGTTCGACCATTACGTGACAAGGATGTAAAATTGCATCAATTAAATTTGGTATTAGGCAAAACACAAAGCATATTACAAACCAAAATAAGGTAATACACAGGCACATTTGTTTTAAGATACATGTATCTTTAGAATTTGGAGAAAGTCTGTTGACACGATATCTGTACATGCCTAAAAAATATTCAATCAGCAACAACGGCTTCATACAATTAAGTACGTTATGACTTATTTTTTTTAACGATTTTTCGTTGATTTTCATTACTCGTGATAATTTTGTCATTTCAATAATTAAACAAATTATTTCTACATCGATTGACACAACTAGACTGACGTGTCTGCTACCCGATGTGACTTCGTACATAGTCTCAACAAATTTTTGTTATTACTTAATGTTATCCAAAGTACTCATCACAATTATATTCATTTTATCCAATCAATTACAATATTAAAAACCTGTAGTTTTCATACACATTAATAAATAAAATTGGAGTGTCTGTTTGTAATATTAAAATATCAACTTCACACTTAATAAATATAAGTGTTTACAAGGCATTCGATCGAATTAATTATATTGGCAATAAACAATTTTCCAAACCATCTGGTAGTAAAAATACCTTGCATATTGTTAAGTCGGTCGAGACAGGCTTATATGTAGAGATTATATGTAGAGAAACAGAGGTTTTTTTTTATCTTACTTTGAAGATAACGAATTATCTCTGCCGCGCTAACTGCGAACGTCTGTACATTGGCAACATTATCCTTTTTTTTTACGTGGGGAAAATGCCCTCGCATATCTGCCTTCGCGGGGTAAAGACAAGCTATGTCGGACTTGCACCGACTAAAACCCCCACGATGTTCCTTCTTCGGCGCTTTACGGTAGGGCCACGGAAACGCTTTCGCACACCGCAACCCCACCAGCGCTGGCCACAATGTGCGGCCCCCCCTCAGGGGGAGGTAAACCTCCCCTACGCCCTCCTGGTAAGGCGCGCTGGAACACATAGCGCGCCTTCCTCTCTGGCCTCTTTCGGTCAAATGGGTAACCAACCCTACCGAGTCCGTCACCCAGAGGCCATGGAACCCGAGAGAACGAGCACCCGAAAGCACAGGTTCTCCAAGCTCCCTTTTTTTTTTTTGTTTGCGCGGGGAAAATGCATTGGTGCACAGTACCCCGCCCCCGTGGGAGGGGGAGGCGTGTGTGGGGCTACCGGCGCCCTAAGAAGGGCACTTTTCCTGGGAATTGGCCCAGGG
>DWQX01003171.1:0-18790 GCA_018245475.1 Pharmacophagus antenor
AAACACTATTACCGATTGCCAATGAGGCTGATTAGCAAAAAAAGAGTTAAATAAAAATACTACTAATATCCAAATTCATTAGGCCACGAACGAAACCAGAAACTCCCGTCATAATGCTGAACCATGGCCACTGAGACAGAGAAGTCAGCATTTAATTAGAAAAAGTTTACAATAAACTCATTATCTTACTTTTGAATGCTAAAACATAATTCTCGAGAAAAATCTCGTGGAGAGTTTAAGCATTTCAAATATACGAGTACCGTAATGCGCCATTGGTAATTAAAAACAAAACTTCATGTGAACTTGAGTTATTCGGTTATAAGGTTAATGTCCAAATTACGACTATGTTAACAACCATTTATGTTAGGTTATTTTATTGAGGTTGGTGCTGTGAGACGTTTTAAATAATAAATGTCCGCTTGATAACTTCACGTTGGAAACACAAGTCTAGTTCGTGCGTGCTTGTGTGCATGAATGAATATTTGGGAATTACTTTTAGGTTCTCATAGACAGCTTTTACTTAAGTAACTGAAAAGTTAATGTATCGACCATATTTACTTCGTTATTATTAAATTTAAATTTTTTATACAATTTATTTATCGTTAATTCGTTTATTATTGAACAATGATTTAGGATCAGCATTTCAACCGGACGATCAAGTCATGGTAAATAATATGCATGGCCAAAACAATATAGCGATTGTAATGATGATCATACAGCATCACATTGCTTGAGACTAACACTTGACCTTAATTTTATGTGATATAAATTATAACGATGCCGAAGATAGTGATGCATGCTCTGAGCACTCTAGGTGTCATAGTATGATTTGTAGGAACATAGCTATGTTGTTGTGGCGACAAGTATATTGTTGAACAGCGAATTGAAAATTGATGATAAAACGCACATGTATATATAATAAAACGTCAAGAATGGTTTCATTAGTTTAAAAACAAATAATAAACTTCAAATAATCTGTTGCTAATATTTAGATTTTAGTATAGAATTTTCCGAAATTCCTCTTTCATTACAAAACATGCAATTGAAATTGTGACGCCTTCGCATGAGGCTATAATGTAATAGAATGAAACTTGAATGGTGTCACAGAATTTAATCTTGAAAATACCTAGCTGTTTAATAGAGCCTGCTAATCAATCGGCAGCAACAGAATGTTTACACTAAATGGCTAACGCGTGAAATCATTGCAGCAAGCGTCTGTTCACAAAATAGAACCATTCATTATAAGAGTTTTGAGAACACATTAATCTACAAAATATTTTATATACACATTCTAAACGCTAAATTGTTATGGAATATAACAGAAGTTAAGATGTTCACACAATAACCCATTGTGCTCGTAGCTTTGTGACAACCTATTAAAGTAAACTCTCGATGAAGCTATTTTTGTATTTTACTTTAAACATAATACCAAATAATCTCGTAAAATTACTTTAACTCATTGAATATTAATAATAATAACGACAACTTTCCTGTAGTCATACTTTCAAATAGCCGTGATATACACAAAATTGCATGTTACTGTCATAGGTTATACGCTACTCTTTAGCGACAGGTACAATCGTTGCAGTGGAACTTTTTGTTGCATCACTAAGGTGGCAAACGTGCTTACGACTCTTTTGAGAATAGGAGGATATCGTAGCCAAAGCAACCATGTTAGGCCACAGGTATCACGAACGTGTTTTCGACCTCGGTCCTAGAAGTAGACGTTCTTAAACTCTCCTCGAATATAGATATCGTTATTGCAGAATTTTTGACATTGGTGAGAACAACCTATGACCCGCTCCTCAGAAGCAGAGTAATACGATTACTAAGACACAGATCTTCAATGTCACAAGGTGTCTTATTACCACTAGGAGAAACAAAAGCAATATTTTATATCATCAGGTAATTTTTTAACTTTCGCGTATTGAATCATTGTTAAAGGGGATATTACAAAACATTTATCGCATGATTCCAGCAGTCTGAATATGATGGTTCGATTACCACGTTTGCCTATTCCGGAATAAACAAATTGTTACGACATACTCATTGTGTTTACTTTAAAGAAAGCCTACGTTTACTATTATGTATCTAATAAACAATAAACACGGCTCATGTTTGTGTCCACAATCAGCGACTATCATAACATGCCGTTTCAAAATACAATGTAATCGCGCAATTTAAACCACTACTATTGCTATTAACGAGCTGTGGATACATTATTTCGAGTTACCTTGAAACAAGTTGCATTCCATTTTTATGTAAAATTAATCTGAGACAATTTCCTAGATACATTGATTGTGAATTACCTAAACCATCCGTTTATGGAAAGACATTCATGTCAAACTTATGCGAAAGAGTTATAGGGTTTGGGAGACATATAAAAGGGCGTGGGTTTTTTGAAATTGCCAACGTCGTATCATACTTTAATTGTAACCATCAAACAAGCATATTTAACACATCAGTGGAAAAAAAATATTGCGATTAAAAAAACATCCCCTTCGTATAAATGTTATGCATCGCTATAAAAAAGAGAATATTTAAAACAGTTACGAATTTTATCTACATATATAATATTGCAATTTGGTACGTTCATTGTAAGGCAATGTGAAAGAACCTTTATAGAAGTATGCAGTCGGACGTCGTTATTCATGCACATACATATTCAAAGATCAGTCAGTTTCCATTTCGTGTGCGTAATCGGAAACGCATCAAAATATCAATAAGCTACTGCTATCGATTTTAAACTGTATTACCGATGGTTACATTTTAAATTTGCTTGCGAAATCAATTCGTGGTATACTCTTTTCTGAATAACACTCGAACGAGGAAGGCGATGTATAAAAAACAAGGGACTAAAAAGGCAATATGAGTAAACGAACTGTGCGATGCGCGTTAAAGTGTGTCCGTAATGACTCGATGCTTTGCGGAATAAAGCATGGATGCGCGTCATAACAAAACTGTAATATAACTTGACAATACTTGTGCGGCCTTAAAAAATTTTAAGTAAATATTTTATCTCCACTTACATAATAAATTTATGTTTTCACATAAACAGAAATTAGGGACCTTGCATCTATACAATCTGTTACTGGTTTACAATTTAAATTAATGGTTAAATTGATGAACGCTAACTAATTACAAAAAAAAAACCTGTAAGACAGATCATCTGATTAAACATTTAATAACATTATAATTCCTATAGCAAAACTACAATTAATATTGAATAAATCGCCCTTTTTAACAATCAATTTGACAGATATACGTAAACAGGATAATTTGTACCGGCCGGATTTTTTTCCTACCATTAATATTTTCATATCGTCATATACTTTTTTTGGTTGGCAATGGAAGCAAATGAAAATTTGTGTATTTCTATATTGTAATCTCATCGAACATTAATAAATATTTTTCATCTTCAAATAAACAGTAATGACACGTTAATGGCATCTGTCGATGAGTGTTTCAGACCGTGTGGGGTACATTATGGAGAGGCATCCGATGACAGATGTTTCTAAACATTAAGATGCGGTTTACTGCGAACGCGCAGCCCTCATTAAAGGATAGGGCGGCTATCACCAAAAAAAATATATATATATTATTTCAAAATTTAATAAAAAGTCCAGATGAAATGGTTAATACATTATAAGTAAAATTTAAAAATATATACCAATATTTTAAAACTAGTACATTCAGATTAATGTCAATTATTTAAAACTTACATAGAATTTTTCACGATGCGAGTTTTTAGTCATGATAGATTTACTTACATTTACGAGGCCGATTTCATCCTTGCAAAATAAATAAAAAAAAATGTATGTGTCCTTCCCATTTATTTTATATTAAGACACAAGATTTTTTGGGCAACAACTTCTCTACAATCGAAAAACGATCTTATTGTAAGTAGCATTAAAACTAGAGCGATAAGGACCACAGTGATGATTGTTAATGAACTTTTATTTGTTGTGATGCTAATCAGTGATTTAATGCATAAATTTGTCCAAAACCATTAAGAAATATTAGTGAAATATATTGGTGTATAAGAGAGTTGTCATATAGTTCATAAATTAAAATAACAGAACGTTAAATTATGAAATAATATAATAATAATAATAAACTTTGTTTAAACCAAAACACAAGTTGTAACTACTACAATGTGTTAAGCCTCCTTTTAAGCATGCATAATGCTTGTGCCAGGAGACACCACTATTCCACAACTAAATTCTATTAATACATTGGCCTAAGTAATAATTAGTATTATGTGTGTATATTTACATTATTTGTGTAGACTGAATAATCTGACAAGTTTGCAGCTCACAATTGATAAAGCATACAATGGTAACAGTAATATAGAATAAATAATGCAATATGACATGTAATAAAAAAATCTACAATTGCCGGTTTCGTAATTTCTAATAATGATAATTATTAAACATTAATAATGACGTTCCAAGAACTCGACATGCCGATAACAAATCATCGTTAGTGTAAGTTCCCGTTACGTACAAATGCAGCCCGACCAGTATTCGATAAGTAAATCAAATATACTATTCGATATCTCCGCAATACATGTAAATTCACTACAAATATACGGCATCCTCATTTTACCTGTCAACTCATATTTCCAAGCTGCCTATCTACATATATAGGAAGGAACGAATTGCGAATCCGACATTATGAACATTGTGAGCATTATACATACAACGATATATAAGAAGTTATTTTAAATTATCGAACTGATGAAATGTGACGTAAAATGCTTACATCCGTAAATTTATTAGCATGAGGAAATAATATTTATTCTTTTGTTTATTTACCATCACTTTTTAATATTTTTAACAATTAAAATATTTGTTATACTTATATGTCAATCATCAGCCATTGCAAACAATTAATGCGCTAGTTAACTCACAAAACAAACATTCACACAATAGTGGGCATGCAACGAAATTGTGATAGATATTGGTAGGGTAGCTCTACTAACCTGTTAAAAACACTCACGATGACCATAGTAAACAATCCGACAATAAACACAAAAAAAAATATTTAGTACGTATCAGATTATTATCTATTAAAATAATTTTGTTACATGAAACTACGGCCACATTATCACTGAAAATATAATTTAAATGTCAAGAATTTTTTAATAATATGCCCGAAGCGCGCGATACATTACATCACGGCAATCGTCACGTACACTACTGACGACTGGTAACAGACTACTGACTAAATATTTTCTGATTGGCCATTGAACGGGTTCTCTCCAGTGGCCGCTAAACGTAATGCGTTCGCGCAACGTGCATTTTTGGTATTATTATTTTTTTAAACTATAATTAAACTAAAGTAAAATCATTTTTATGTTTTAAATAATAACAAAAAGTAAATAAATGTTGTTTAGTGCATACTGAACAGTACTATTTACATTTTTAAAGCGTTGCATATTATTTAAAGTATAAGTATTAACAACTTAAAGTGATAAGTTTACAGCATTATAATTTGGTATCGTAACTTGCAAATAGCTGAATCTATTATGGTTTACTTATTATTCGATTCTTAGGAGCTCCAGAATTGTCAGTCGATCGGAGATTATTATAATTTCTATGAAATATATGTGGTAGGTAATTAGAAAATATATGTTAAATGCACTATTTAAAAGTTATGAGTTTTAAAGTTGTGAATACATTTCACATTTTACATAAGATAATTATAAAATATTATGTTATTTTATTAAGTATTAGACAAGAGTTAAATATGAAGTCACTTGTCTTTTAGCAGTTTGCCATGAAAATGAACATGTAATTTTATAAAACTTTATACATAGGTGAATATAAGGATCTATCATAGATGAAATATTAAATACTACTCTGTCCTATTCCCGAACTTTTTATTTACAACACATATATACAGACTGAACATCGTTTGGCGTGCATTAGTCATCTGTTTATAAGACTTCCATGCATTATTAGAAAACATTAAATTACTTTAAAAATCTTAAGAAAACGATTTGCTGATTCTTAGTTGATAGTTAATTCTATAATTTAGTTACGGTTTGGCATTGGAAGGTGAAGGTCCTGTCGGTGTGGATGGTACTAGGGATATTTGTACCCGCTTGGTTAGGACCCCCAAAATTAATCTACTGCCACAACAGCATTGTTGTGTTCCGGCAGTCGTAAGCTTGAGAGCCAGAAGTATTCTGGGTGACCACGCTACATTATTTAGAGCCTCATTGCCACGCAATCGAGTTAAAGTATAAGCCCAATAAACAGTAAAAGAAAAAGTTACGAATACTTTTTTACGGACGTATATTGAGAGAACGTGTCCCATCATTTATCAATAGCTTTTATACGTCATTTAGCAAAAACAAAAATATTCCGCAATAAATCCAGGATGGCCCCGAGGTATGGTATCCCTACCCACATCACTCTTATTGATGCCACACGTCTCCCCACTCAAGTTTGCGACGCATACTAATGTTTATTATAATCTGCAGACCTGCAGTAACATTTCTGCATTCGAATGTACGAGCGCAGTAAAATACAAACTGCTTGCAATAAGTATTGCACCGTTTAGGAGCGAGCGCCTGACAAAGAGTTAGCGCCATTGTCATTAGGGGCGGTTAGGGCTGCGGTTTACGTTTAAGTTGGGTAATAAAGCGTACCGCGTAGTTAAATTCCATCGAAATGCAATTTAAAACATGTTTAAAACAATGTAAAACACGTAATGAACATCAAACCGTAGAAAGTACAATGAAAATTTACATTTTGGTAGCGAACAATGACATTTATTTATTCAATATTGTTGGTATGGCGGCAGATTGACATTGAAGGTGGTAAAGAATAACCTGCCAACCGGTCCATTTTGGTAATAGAAGCTTTGAATTAAAAATTGTAACTGGTATCCCTAACAACAATTTAAAGACAATGAGAAACAAGAGCTATTATTAGGTTTTCGATTAAATATTAAACAAAAACACAGCTATAGTATATTATGTTAAAAACTTTAATATGTATGGTGGTTTTTGCAATAATTTTTTTATGCAATAAAATACGCATATATGCGATGGTTTTTGTTATTTTACTGCATGGTTATAAATAAGAAGTCAAGATTACTATTATTATATTCACACTAATCGTCCAGCGTTGGAGTTAAAAGAAGAAAAAATTGTGGTTTCTAACGTCAAAATTCAGTACCGTAGGTTTATATCAGAACAAACAGAAAAATCAATAGCTGTGATAGGTAACAAAATATGTTTAGTTAAATCAAGAACATACTTAGAATTATGATTTGTCTGAATTAACAAATATGTATATATTTTAGACTGCAACAAAAATCATTATGCTATATTCGCCTAATCTGTACACACAATCATTAGTCCAAGGGAAACGACCGCATAACCCCGGTTGAGGTGTGCCCCTGTTCACGATTTTATCGAGATCTCGCTGCTTTCCTAATTTAGCAGTGAGATTGTGATATTGTCGACGATTGCGAAGGGTTGTGGCGTCCCGTGGCGCGCAGGGCGAGGTCATCGTGCTAATATGCGACCACCTGTGCAAGGAACGGATTAAACGACGAACACTTTGTTTCGTAATACGCTAATTGCTGTTATAACTCGGAATAGGGTTGCCAATTACTCAAAGCAGTTATTTAAGGGTCACTATAATGGTCCCACATTTACAGTTATGTAATATCATCCTTAAAAGTTGTCATATAAAATTTTATCAAAATTATTCCTTACCCATAGTAGCTAGTACGGAATTAAACAAGAATTAGCCCTTGACTTCATCTTGCAAAAGAAAGTCATTATCGTTTCGTTATCTAAAACAAATCAAGAGAAACGCTATTAGAGAACACAATACTTAGTAACAACAGAAAGCACTTGTCTTGATAGTATTAAACTAAGAGAAAATTACTTCAAAATGAAGGAGTATTCAGCAATGCGCTTCCTCTATAATTTTCCGACGTCGGGGGCTTGCTATAGAAATAATTGGATATTGGAAATTGTTTTTAACGAGCGTGAAGCAGTTCGCTGGAATGTTTTGGAACATTGTTGTTATCCTTTGCTATAACTCAATACTATTCAATGATATTATTTAATGTTATAAATTTATTAATCACTGAAATAGTTTTATGTTTTTAATATATATATAGGTAATATACATAAAAGTGAAATAAAAAGCACAATTTCCCAAATTAAACTTTATCGTATAAAATCTTCTTAAGGATTACTTTCATTATCCAAAACAAAAATATACCTACATTAAACATTTGTGAGGGTCAATGACCTTCGTTCAAATTACTTTAGGAGCTCACACAAGCTGGCAGTTTCTTTACAAAAGGTTCGTCTCGAAAGGGTCACGATTAGAGTTTCAATAATTTCATATTATTGAAGAAGGTCTTGACTTTCAATAAAAGTTACATATTAAATGTTACATTTAATGAAAGTCAAACTTTTATAGCTATGTATGTACATTTTATTAAGTAAGAGAGCAATTGATATTTCCTTAATACAATAAAAATAATACAAAATATTGAAAAATGAATTTATTTTCAGCAAATATTTCTTATTAAAAATATTAGCTAAAATGAAATTTACTTTTTTTATTTAACGTGTTACATATTTCCTTATTAATTTATATACTCAAGTGAGAATAACTTTACGGTAGTTATTGTGAACTATTACCAAATTTATCTACATTAATTTTAAATATTTTATTTTCTGCTTAAAATAACTGCTGTAATAGGTTTCATTAGTAAAATAAATTTGTTATATTCACTTTATTATATAAATTATTTTTCTTAGTTTAGTCCGTAAAAAGAAAAGTCAACGCGGTGACCGTAGCAAGGGTCCAGTTTGACCTATAATTAAGTCAATATGGGTTTTCGGACATTTCTAAGTACACAAGAATCGTTGTTAGCTTTATCCGTTACGGACTTATAATGTTCTTATACTTTTATTTATTCAGTTGAATATTCTACTTAACAAGTTTATAAAAATGTTATCGAACATTTATACATTTAATAATTTCAATAAATAACAAAGAAACATTAAGTTTGAGAACATCAAAATATCTTCATTTATTATTATATTTTATTGGCAAGAAACGATTTCCAATCGGGATTTTAAGGCTATGAACTTTAATATATTTAATTATAAATTTTCATAATATTCTATTCTATAAAATGGACAACAACATAGCACTTATAATAAATATATTATTTTTTTTTAATCATAGATAGTTCTTGAAACGCTTCCTTACTTAAAAATAACATGTTAGAGATCTGCAATCAATATAAAACTTTCAAATCACTGGATGGTATTTTGATTTAAACTAATTTTGCTATTTATAATACATAAAATATTTATTAGTTTCCTTACTAACGACTAACGTCTTTCACCTGCGTGCAAGAATCTCATACTTAATTCGTATAACAATCTGATAATCTTGACACCTTACACTGTGCGCTATTACTCACGTGTTTTCCTCATACAGGCGAGACATACCTGAAAAAAAAAATAGAGAAATTTAGTTAAGAAAGCGAATGTGACAGTGAATATCGATCTCTCTACAACAGCAAATCGCAGTGTAATGTAATAAGCTAACTTTAAGAGATTTCACTTTGTTACTGAATGCAAATCATGGGAGATATTCAGAAAACATGTTTTTAAGAGTACGGTGTTGTGTTATTTTTGGTAAATGAAAAGAAAATTATTTAGCTAAATTCGGTTACTTCTAATCGCAAATACTATGACTAAATTACAATCTCAATGCATTTCGTCACTACATGTAACATGTGATGTTATGCGATAAACAGCATGATGTCGTTATTTTTGTATTCTTTTAGCACAACATTCTTCTTCGTCTTTAATTTGGTTTACATAAACATGTTAAAATTCCTTGAAATATATTCATACGTGATATAAAACTATTTTATGCTATGACCTATCTGTATGTATATATATATATTAAAAAGCATATTTTCAACAGCATACACAGCATAATATGAGGGCAGAGTATACTGGTCGCGCCCAGACTTTTCTTACTGAACACCTAGTGAAATTGAGGGCATTTACCGATAAAAACTAAATGTCATATATTATCCCTTATCCTTAGAATAATATATATCTATCCTCAGGGATCTCTACCTCAACCATTCACACGAATTCATCTGATACGCGTTTATCGAGGTCTGCTGATATGCATACATAATCTGCGTTAGACATTACCATAAGTTGTCCGGTTTTTGCAGTTGACGTTGTATAAACTGCACCTGATATTGTATTGTTGTGAATTCAACTTGTTCCAAATCTTGTTTCGTTTCAGCGGTTCCGATGAGAGAGCAGACAAGTTTGGCTTAACCGAGATTAGTTTCGCACAGTGTTATTGTAAAGCTGTCGTGATATCAACATTTTCTTCCACAACATCTATAAGCCTTACGCTACACAAGCTATTTACAAGCATCTATAAATAACATTTTTCTTTTTGATAGATGTTATTTACTCTTACAAATAAATAGAAATTTAATGATTTATTTAATTTTAATATCGATTAATAATAATAATATTTAGTTTTCATGTTAATTCCTACATGCTGTGTACCATTTACATACACCGTATAATAACTAACCGAAATCGTTATTTTAAAAGTATATATTTGAAAAATCGCTTTAAAATTATGCTATGTAATTAATCATTTGTTTATTTTATTCTACACCACATAAATAGATTTTCATAACTTCTTAATAAATTAGGAGTAACTGTTAGCTAAAAATATATACTAAATGTGATACGTTTCCCAAATTTGATAGAATAGATGTGATGAAATTTATTAAAGGCGTGCATAATTAGCAGGTGTTTATGAATTAGTATTATGAAGTACGATATAACTCTAAGAAGAGGTCCAAAGAGGGGTTGCTCGTATTTATCTCCTGGACAATGAATTAACACAATGGGATTTATCAAGCCATGACACGCCGCCACTGATACGCTAGTTGTTCCCACAAAACTACAATAGAATATAAAAGGATGCTGTATTCACACAGTTAACTTTATTATATTTTACCAATTTAAATTCTTGATTTAAGAAGCGCGATTAACAGGTTTTTTGATCATAGTTAGGGTAACGATGTAATCAATTTGAAAAATTCTAAAATATTCTTACCGTTCAGTTGTATTTTAGATACACTATTTTAGATAAACTATTTATTTTACTATTTTTTTTTAAATAAAAAAAAATGTACAAAAAAAGGAATACACTTCTCATTTATCCATGCATAATAAAGCGACATGACAAGTGTTTAACAATGCATGGAAAACAACGTAAAACTTGATTATCAACGCATATATTGAATTGTAACTTTATAAAGTTTTTAATATAAGGGCAGAGACCTTAAGCTAATCAAACAAGGGTTAGATTTATAATGACTTTGTTTTACATCTTTGTTTCCTTTTTACACATTGTTAGGCTTATGTCTCGGTCTAAATTAATAAGTTGCTATATTTTTCAACCGGTTTTAGGCTAACACTTGACATCGAATTCACCCGATATAACAATTAAGATGTAGATGGTAAACCGTGTTCGCCGAGAACACTTCTGGTCCTCAAATGTACGACTGCCAAAATACAGAAATGCTGTTATGGCAGCAGATTGACCTCTGCATTAAACGGAAAATGAGTAAAGCACTATACCACGGAGTTAACCAAGTGTTTATAGACGAGTTTTTGAAATTTGATACCTGATCATTAGATATCTAGAGAACATTCGTGATCTCTATGTAGTGGCAATAAAGCAATCAAACAGTGACAGTGAATAAATAATAGTGTTAGTTTTAACATTGCGTGGGTAAAAAGAGATCCTCGAGTATTGAATTCACGACTTTCCAGTGACAGTACATAAGTTCTCACTTAAGGAGAAATATAATGATTTGAATAGGCGATCTTCGATAAATTTCTCTTCCTTAATCTTACTGGCATATCACGAATGCGATCTAATTAGCTATTGTTTTTGTATGATTGCGATGATCTGGATTGATTTCGTATTTAATATGTATCTTATCAAATATATTAACTTGAGTAGTTAAAACATAATAATAAATTATTCCCGGTGGAAACAACGATTTTTATTTAAGAGTTACCACTAAGAGTGACTAGACAATTTTTCATCTGAACATATTTTTTAAATAAACTTGCGAACATTCTGATAATCCTGTTACGAATATTACGAAATACGAAATACCTACATATGTATATGCCAATATTTCTTATTTTACGTACATTTTTTGGATAGTCAACTTGAACAATATAAATTAATAAAAATAACAAGTAGACGTTGGTATAATTCCCAAAAATGAAAATTAAATCAATTAATTTATCAAATCGTGTAATAGTACCAAAACAGTTGAAAAACGTGTAATTTTCATAGATCGTAAAATTTTACCAATGACGGATATAATCATTAGTAACATTTAACTGGTAAATAATTATATAAAATTGAAACGCATCTAACTGATAAAAGCATTTAAGAATTTACGTATGAATGTCCAAGAAAAGATTAAAACAAGACGATCCACTAAAACTCCTATATCAATAAGGACAACTTTTTATTTACAAATTTTATTTCTTAATTTATGACTATTATTTCGTAAAATATTAGAACTTAGAGTGACTTGGTATTGAAAGAATGTTGAAAGAGTTTCAAGATGAATTATACATCATTCGAAACTTAGACATGCTCAGCGAAGAAACGTTTGTCGATTATGCGATACGATATTCAACTAAGTAGCTAAGCTTTGACCCAACGGTTAATCTGATAGAATTTCTCCGATACTCGAGTCTTCTCTCACGGGAACTTTAGGCTTTACTATGTAGGTCAAGAAATCTAGTACACGCCCCGTCTCTGGATAGAGTAATACATGAGACACTACTAACATATTACAAATTATATTATGGTATTGTATATAAAAGAAATAAATGTTTTTGTTCCCATCAATTAAATTATTCATTATTAAACTTTTGTTGATTTTTTTTTGCATATATATTTTCTGATTTCCTAAATTTAGATTTTTCTTATTATCTTTAATTTCTAGCAACATCCAAAGTTTATTTTATTTGGCTATCCTGTCTTTAATCCGATTTTTATATCTTGTCATTTTTTTAATAACTAAATTAAGATAGTTTTTTTCTATATTTGCATAAAAAAAATTGCAAGCTTTGAATAAATGCCGATATACACCAAAATTAAAACACGTTACTCGATCTGACATGCAGGTTAATCTCATAAGCGTCCTTTTAAAAATGTTATTTGTAACGGCGTTTCTGCTTTAACTAAAGTTTGATGCTCCCCTTCAAAGTCGAGTATTAAATTACTCTGACCACCGAGGCCCCGAAAATTTTGAGGGTCCTTGCAGTGAATTTCTAGATTTGAATTAGAATTAGGGTTGTCCCCTTTGTTCGTTATGCAACGCTTTGTGTGGCATTACAAAGAATTTAGTATCTGCATTAAAAGGGGTTTCCGTGCATAGCTCAAAATTATATAAAAACCTAACATTTGTTGCAAAATTTTAATAGGACTAAAATTCCTTTCAGTATAATAATGAAATTTAATCCGATTTATTTTTTGGAAAGTACTTCATCTACATTAAAAATGACGTCGACTTATAGTATAGTGCTGTAATGAAGGATACATAAAAATGTTTAAAGAATATGAATTTCAGACGAAGTTAGAAAGAGATCATTCTGTTATCTTCTGTCCTATATAGAAATACTTTAATTTAATTTCATACTGCATATTAAAAAACCACCATGTGCTATTAATGAATTAAAACATAATCTCATTACACAAATCAAAGTCGCTTATCGTTGGACGTATAGATATTAGGAAATGGTATTACAATTATAATTTAATTAATATTACTATGGTTTTACATCAGATTAATAATAATATTATAAATATCAACGTGCATTATTAAGTACAAATATCACTGCTAATTAATGCAGTGATGTCAATAATAATAGCAGTTCCAAAATGACATGTGTAAGGTCTAATCCTAAGGTTAATACAATTTAAGTGGCGTTGTGATGGAAGAGAATTCGATATTTTTTTCCTATCTAATGTCTCCTATGAGTGTAATGTCAACCGAATTTATATGAAACATGATACACAGTCTTTACCAATTGTTAGCACATACTGCTACTCTACATATACTTTTTTGGTTTAGATTAAACGTATGATTTACCTTATTTAAATTAACCAGAATGTTACACAAATCTTTTTAACTTAATACGTGTTACAACAGTTAAATTAAGGTATGCTTAGTATATTATCATATTTGAGGCATCAAAGCGTAAAACAGTATGAAGGGCTTACGGGGACCATGAATACTCAAAATTAAGGGTAAATGCGATATACTGAATTATTAAAACAAAATCATTCTTATTAAAAAGCTATAAAGTTTATGTACATTCGTTTCAGAAATTTAGGCCATTATGTATGTAAATATAGGGTCATCGACCTGCTTGAAGTAATGTTATATTTGAAGCCTATACATCATTATTAAAAATTATGTAATTTTAATAAGAGAAACACATATTAAATAATGTTGGACATATGCTGTGTTTAAAATTTTATTTATATTGTAAAGTAGAGATATGAACAAGAAGTTCATTGAAAATTAAATATCGTTTCAAAGCGTAACACGATACATTTCTTTACAATATTGATTTTGCTTATATGTATGTAATAAGAAGTGTTTAGAAATAGGGTCTCTATAGGCTTTATCCTAACTGTGTTTCCATTTTTTTTATAAATTATTTCTTAAATATCATATGAAATAGTACATTTTTACATGGAAATACAATCTACCATATCAAATGACATGGTTCAATAAAATTTTCGGAAACTTTGCCGAGATAATTAAGTATTCAATAGAGGAAGACTTAAAGAAGCTCTTAAAAACATCTGTAATAATAATAAGCTTTAACGTGGTACGATATAGGACTCTTGTCAATCGCTAAGACTTTATAGTATGACCTCAGAGATATTAATTATCGTTACCTTTTGAGGCCAGAGCCCTCGCTTTCACTTAACACGAGGAAATGTAATAATTCATGAGTTAAGCCAATGATAAATCCATTTATTTATAAACTGGACCCATGCAGGTTACTTTTTTAAAGACTTTTATTAATGTATTACTCACAAAGCTCATAAATATCAAGGCAAACTCCGACGATGTTGTTATGATCTTATCTACAAAAGCAGAAATACATAAACATTCTCAGAAAGATTGCCTTTAAAGAATAGATTCCCTTTTAAATATTTAACATAAATTTAGACTTTATTTCAATGACGTAAAGAGTAATTTAGTTTAACAAAACACAATGGCAGTACTACATTCGATTTTTACAGTAGCTAAAATAAAAGCGCATTTTTAGACCATTGGTACAAAAATTTTGTCTAATTATAAAAAATATTTTGTGGTGATAAAATATAAATTTTAATTACATTAATAAATATTTAACAAAAAAATATTAAAACCATTTATCAATAACAAAAAAATTAAAATTACTGAAAATAGGGATAATAACTTAATTTTTTTTAATCTATGTCTTAATTTTATTTTATGTATTCCATCGCAAGTAATTTTTTATACGTCAGAATTTTAAAACGATCTATAAAACACGATCATATATAGTTATAAAATACAACGTCCTGACTAATTCAATGTGTGACTGACCTATATATAAACGCACAGCCAAAACCACTGGTACTAGACACTTGAAATTTGGAGATATGTACTAAAAAATAGTAGTGTAGTAAAAATAGGAGTGTAGATATCTACTAAAAAATATTTTTGAAATTCCACCACTAAAACGGTAAAAACTCTCTCTAAACTTTCATTTCAATAAAACTTTTTATTCCACGAGTCAATGGACTCGGCAGTTCTAACACATACTATAGGGCGATAAATCTTAACACGACCAACAGTAAACGAAAATTAATGAAATCTTTTCATAATCTATTAAGTGATAAATATTGCGAGGATCATCGACAATGACAAACAGTTCCTAATATCAAGTTCAGGCAATAAAGCGGCGAACTGTTCTGGTTAAGGTAATAAAATTGACGATAATAATACTGTAACCAATAATACGAGTGTCCAAATTGAAAGAGGGCGTCGTTTTGTGATGCAATAAAATATGAATGTAACACGTTCGTACACGAAATGTCGACCATCTGCCGCAATTAAGTTAGTTTTAATTAAGAATAACAATTAAATCTTTAGTCATGCAAAAATTATAAAAAATAATTTATAAAAATTGATATGTATTTTGGTTATTTCGTTAGAGAGAAACATACTCTTATCATAGGTTTTAATGATTTCGTACGTCCCTCCATTAAACAAAAATGCCATTAAAAACTTCAGATTTAACTATCGAGTGATAATAGAGGAATTATGTGATCTGGAAATTTATCAAAACTCATCTTATTATTCTATAATCGGATAGAGATACTTATCAAAACGTACTTGGCGCGTGAATTATTTAAGTTAAAAATCCTAAAATTAATTTTCAACATCAATGTATAAAAAGGTGTACTTTGTACACGCCTTTAAGAAATATATTTAATGGTAACGAGACACATTTATAGCAGATAATGAAGATTAACTTCCCGGGGATGCTCACTGTCTTGATCGTTAGGCTCTTTCTTTTGCAATAACATAAAGGAACCCATTTCATTCGCCCTTGACTTTAGTATCTGATATCAGATTTTGAGTACTTTTTTTTGTATGTGAGTAACATCCATTTGATATGAAAACTAATGTGATAGCCTGAATGATTGAAGTGTTTTTTTGAACCCGCCTAACTAGCTACTGTGTTCAATGTCAATATGCCACTTTAACAATGATTAAAGTTCCACGTGTATGACACTCGTGAGGATCAGAGTTATTCCGAGTGAGCACGCATTAACATGTAGGGCCTCATTTTAACATATGACATAAAAAATGAGCCAAGTGTTAATCCAATGCCGAGAAATAATTTAAAAAATTTCTTAGCACAATTATATAATATAAAATGAAGAAACGATATATACAGTATTCTGTAAGTAATTTACATTTAATTTAGTAGATTATGTACTGTATTAAAGAAGACATCGTAAATGGAACTAGGACCGCTATGCTCCGTGTTAATTTGCAAACTTTCACAATTATGGATAAAAATAAATATTTTGAAATACTTAAAAAGAAAGTTCAATGAGATTTGTTCCGTAGTTTCGCAGACCTTTATTTACTTTAAAACAACTAAGCTTAGATGAAGACTTGAACCGTTGCAGAAAGGTAGCGGGGATAAGCGCCTTTAAAGCCGCGAGATTTAAACCACGACGTTTAGTTTATGCACTATAATTTCTAGTCAGTTCGTCTTACTCATACGAGTGTGTACCGTCTGCATAATATAATACATGGTTTTATTTTCCGTCTTCACCTTTAACTTTTAAGACATTTCCGGATTCGATGCTATATAAATAACATAACTACCAACCTATTGGTTTATACTGGTTTATCACTTACTATCATGTGAATGTTCTGTCCTTTTCGTTGTGGATATAAGAAGTATAAAACAGTGTTTGTGTTTAAGGATGACGTCCATAAGTCGTTTTTTTTTCTACAGGTAAAAACAGTTGACAGTGATATCTAAAGTGATTCACATTATCTACTAATAGCTTTATTATCGAGTTTCTACGCAGATATAGCATAATTGTTCCATTTGCCAACCGTTAATTTGGAGCTCTGATAGTGACAGATGTTTTTACACTCGATACCTCCTAATTCGGCTGCTAATTAAATTGGTCACAGACATTAAAAGTCATTAATGCTAAAGTACTTATGCAGCCGTTTGTCAATATTAAATTTTATTTAATTACAATAAATTCGTTGAGAATAAATACCAATAATGGTTTTCGTTACAATCGTATGGGAAAAGAAAAAAAAAAGTTCGGGTGTTATGTAACATGGTATCGAAGTATTATTTTACCTCAAATAAATTATTGTTTCGGGATCATTACTCGGCTCCTTAAGACTGTTGATGCGCGTCGGCAAAAAAAAAGTAATTATAAAATTTCTCCCTTTCTTCAATTTAAAAAAAATAACGACCTTTATGGCACAAAGCAACAAACCTCTCTCTTTGTTGCTCAAAAAAAACTTTCCAGCTCATTTATCTTAAGCAAATAGGGTTGGAGCTTTATTACTTTAGCGTAACGCATAATAAAATTTATGGTCGTTCAAGAAACTGAAGTAATTTAAGTTGGTATGAAAGTAAGTGAGATATATTTTCTTTAGTATAACTCGTTATTATCTTCACATAAAGCCACAGTAACTTAGTCGTAGACTTTATTTTTCACAAAAGAATAATTGAACAAATCTTAAAAATTAAATTATATTTAAGGAAAAAAGTATACTTTAATGCAAAAAACGGTAAGCTTGTAGTACTTTTTTAAGAGATTTTTGCAAATCGCAATACCTTACCAGATTTATAATATATTACAAATAGAGTTATGTTAAGACAAGACGGCGAGTACAACATTGAGTCATTTATTTATTTAAAAGTTTTAATGGATATTTTAAATAAGGACTTAATGCCATATGACATTCTCCTTCAGTCTACTTTAGGGACAGTAAACGGTTAATAATTACAGCAAAATTAAAATTAAGGCATTTTAAGCAAAAACCAACTATATATTCCTCAAATTAAAATTTTGTATTCATAAAATTATTATTTAAATAATAGTAATAATTATAA